>JAGFPH010010380.1:2625-20484 GCA_018207615.1 Philaenus spumarius | reverse complement strand
TATCAGCTGTTGGAAATAAAAACAAATGTATCAGCTGTTGGAAATAAAAACAAATGTATCAGCTGTTGGAAATTAACGCCTTAAGATTAATTAACTCTTCAAATTTACGCTTGGTAACACGGGTACGCGGGACGCTTGTATATATATGATTTTTAATGGCACCCCAAAACGTGTTCTAGGGAACATGGTCGGTGCTCATTTGCTACTCCCGACCTTAGTTCTCACGCAGAGAAACCGACTACAAAATTCTATGAGAAATCAACGCACCTTGAATGGAATTTATTATAGGTGAAATTCTCTGAAACATGTTTCGATCGGAAGGGTGGTTAAAGTGATTATATTTGGCGTCTAGTTCCCGCCACAATGGGAATTACTCCATGGATTTAAACAAATGTGCGTGACGCTCTCGCACGTTAGAAGTAAAACTTCTTAGGTTGTAGAAACAGTTGATATTATTATGCAATGCTCTCTTTGCATTTGATATATTATATGATCGGCTTTGAGGTTAGAAAGCATTTAAAATGTATATATTTTTACAATCCTTTCTGTTACAATACTTTATTCTTGACAGCCAAGAAACGAATTAGGCCTACAAACATAAAACTATATTTTAAACTATCACTATCATGGACTCTTGGTCTGAATTATTGCTATTTTATCATACAAATTTCAACTATATTAGATTTAAGGGGGCACTCCGCCATAAAAAAATTGTTTATTTTTAAAGCAAACCTAATTATTTTATGTTTTATATACGAGTGTTGGTTATAGTGACTTTTCCATAAGTTTTGCCCCCCCCCCCCACCCTACCCTTCCCCATAGGCTTCACTGTGGCGGACATAACTCAAGTTGTATTTGAGATATCCTCATATTATTTTTTAATATTGTGAAAAGGGCATTCCATTCTACAACCTATAGTATGGATATTAAATTATATAAAATATTTCTGTAAAAAATATGTTATTTAATTTTTTTATAAAACATTTTAGTACCATCTTTTATTAATCATTTCTTAAATCTTTATTATAGGAACTAATGTATATCCATAATACATGTTGTACAATGAAATGTCCTCTTCAAAATAAAAACCAAATTATGAGGCTATCTCAAATACAACTTGAGCTATGTCTGCCACAGTAAATTAAAACATGTGAAAACAAAACTTTCGGAAAACGGCCTAGAAAAAGACTAAGTTATTTGGAGAATATACATCTGCTAGCCTGAAATATGTGTAAGCGTTTCGTTTTTAGATAAAATAAACTAATTATAAGCATATTATCTATACTTATTGTATATCAAATTGATCATAAAATCACAGGGAACAAAACTAGATGAAAAAAACTAATTGTAATTTTTTGTAATTTTTATCAATATTAAGGTGGAGTGCCCCCTTAAAATATAGGTACTGAGGCTGAAAAATGTAGTGTATTTTAAAATGAACATTAATGTAATTTTGCCTAAATTACTAAATTTAAAATATGTTTGATTAAAATGTTTGATTTAAATTTATTTTTGAATATTTAAAATGATTGATTTTTAAAAATTGATTTCGACTGGTTCAACCAAATACTCCCAAATATCGTTGTGTGGCATATCTTTTGAAAGCTTATTTAATTCTAAATCCAAAAAGAATAATAATTAATATTTTTTAAATAGTAGTACAACAAATTGAAGCAAAATCGGAAAACACGGTTTCGTTGGTTTTTTGGCCGCCATTTTTAATCGGTTAAAGCTATGGATGGGCAAATTTCACTGTTGGTTTTCTCTTGAAATTCTACATCGAAATGATGTATTACAATATGACCATTAAAAAAACAAAGTTACGTTCAGAATGGTGGATCCAAGATGGCGGGTACATTTTTGAAATCTTAATAACATAGTATTTTTACATAGAGTAGGTTTCTCAATCACATCTACCTTCAAATTTTCCTTATATACGAAATATTAAACCGTCTCCAGACTTTTCAGCACTCCTGTATATTTCCATAAACGTTGTAGAAAGAAGATTCTAAAACTCATTCCTTCAATACATCCGACCTAGACAAATAAACATGGTCAAGGAGCCACTATATAACAACGGATACGTGCGTCAATACAATAACACTCAAAGTGTACGGAGATTTTAACGCCGGGAGGGTATGCATTCTAGTAAAAAGAGACTTGAACGACGGGATAGAAACACTTACCTATCTCAAGTTTCGGTGAAAGTTTCCTTTTGATATTTGAAACTGAGAGTGTCGATGGTTTAAGATTTCAGTACAAGTGCGACCAACGGACTTGCTGTGCCACTATCGGGAACTACTTTCGACTTAACTGGAACACGGATTAAAGATGAACGTATCGTGTTCTAGACGGCCTAGTGGAAGACCTAGTTCAGTAGCCGGTATTTACTCTATAAGCATGGGTAGAGGGGCCACGCCTCCCCCCCTAGGTCCCAGGGAAAGGAAAATATGTACATTATTAATTACCGATAGGTATTTTTCTTTAAAGAGATTAGCACTAAAATATGTTTTAAATGTTATGTGCCGTTTGATTTTACATGTACTTATTTTATTTTTTACAAGAGTTCAAGCATGAGTTGCAATACATTGTGCATTGAAAATACTCCCACTATGGGGGGTGGCGCGCAATGCACTGTGCGTCGGCCGCTTCTCATAGTGTTCAGTGTCAAGCTCACATGTGCGTCCTTAGCAGTGAACGTGTTAAGCCCCATACCAAGGTCTAGTCCCCCCCCCCCACCACCTAGAAATTATCATATGGACGCCAATGTGTATAAGTACTAAGGATAATATTTTTAACCAAGATGGTATTGTATTTATCACGATTATATCAGGCAATTTATAAGTTATAATGATAGTCTTTCGAAGTGTCAGGAGTATTACTGCTGGATTTACCCCAAGTGTCAGTCCCTATTTTACTGCTTTTGCACATTATTATTTAAACATTTATAGAATGTAACCCATTTGAATAAAGTGTACAGTATTACACATTTTATTGTTTCGGAAAGTAAGTAATAACATTACTTTGTAGATTAAATAATTTAACAAACTATTCTCTAACTTTTTTGCGTTCCGAACGAAAGAACTAAATTGGTAAACAGAATTTTTTAAATGAGGTCTTTTTGAAAAATACAAAAACAAATTTATTATAAATCGAAAATATTTATAATGTAGAAAGAACGATTCTTTAAGTAAAACAATAAAACATAATTTACTTCCTAAAAAAAACATGTTTTGGGGTAAAATAACAAAAATGAAAAATCCAGGTGTGCCTAAAACCATACGGGAGAAGTGTAAACTTCTATGGCGATATTCTGATTTACAGTACTTCAAACGTAATATTGAAAATATTGAATAAAAACACAATTTATGAAATAAGGAAGCACAGTGTAATGTCTATTTCAGATGAATTAAGAAGTCAACTATTTTAACACAAGTTACGAAATGAGGAAGCACAATATCCATTTCAGAGGTATTACCAAGTAAATTATATACTCTGTTATATACACATTATATATACCATGTCTTAAAAGTCCCCTCCCCCCACTTTAACTTTAGTGTTTGTTAAAACAAACAAATATCCTTTGGGGAACGATACTAACTTAGCCCAAAGTATCTTTTGAAACAATCGGAAATTTTGAGTGTCTACTAAAAATGGGGATTTTAGGGGCAACTCAAAATTTTTAAATGGGAAGTATGGTCAGGTGATACCTCATTTTGAAGGTATATTTAAGACTAGGAAAATGACATATATAAAATAAAAATCGGACCACCCAAAACAAAATGGCGGCCCTAAACCTGTTGAAATAAATCGCCATGTCATCGACATCTCGAAAATGAAGAGTTTTTAGAAAAAAAATTCAACAGACAAAAAATTTTTATTTCAAAGTGCTTGACCTAACGAATTGCTTTCAAATCAATTTCGTTAATCATATTTTTTACAAAATTTTCCAAGATGTAGGAGTCGACTTAAAATTTACGTTTTTTTTAACCTGTGACTTTTGTGCGTTTCGAACGGAAAAACAACTAAAATTGGTAAACCAAAGTTTCAAAAGTAAGGCTTTTGGAAAAATAGTAACAACATTTTTAAATAATCAAAATGGGCATTTTACAAAAAAATTCAGTATATTTATTGAAAACTCTATAGGACGTTCTCTATTCAGGTAAAGTTTTAGAAAACGACTCACGCGCTGCTTTTTCCCTCTCGCAGCGTCAACACTCGCTTTGAGAGTTTGCACCTCGATCTTGCAACCTCGGATGAGAAGCTGCCCCCACGGTAAAATAAGCTGCGTGAATTATAACCGGGTACGTTTATGGTATTTTACGTTTTGGTCGATTTCGAGGGAACCAAACGGGCTATAAGGTCGGGTAAAAAAAACGAAATCCTATATTTAATTGTCTAAGTAAAACCCCAAAAACGGTTGATTCTAGTACGAAAAATCTCAAAAAATGTTTCCTTCCAGGCAAAATACGTGCTTCAGGTTGTTGGATTTTTTACTAACAAACTCGTTCGAGCACTTAGAAAAAAATGTGTGTACAAAATTTAAATCGAATCAAACATAAAATTCCCCGTTAGAGTGCGAACACACATAAATATACATACAAAATTATTGACGCACCAAAATGTGTTCTGGGGACCATGACCGGTGCTCATTGACAACTCCAGACCTTAGGTCTCATCGTAAGAGTCACTGCAATAACTCGTCTTTCCTTCAGCGTTAAAGAGCGTCGCGTAAAGACGCCGCGCCGCTGACGCTACAAACACATTCTACGGTTTATTTGATCAGCACTCGCCTCAAACAGTATGCGGGGATTATGTCGTAACATCCGAAGGTCATTTACATGAAGTGCAAAGAGAAACAGTTTTCTAGGATATAAAACAAATTAAATTGCAGAAGATGGAAGTCATTAAGCTACCAGCTACACGTATTAAGCAATTTTACGGTTAATACACACATTAAGTCTGTTGAGCAACTAAAGACGTCTTCGCGGTAGGTTATATATATAATGTTAATAGTTATAGTTGGTGTGCAGCTCTAAGATTATTAACATTGGATCGTTTTGTTGGTAATTGTGTATCTGGGTCAGAGAATGTAATAAGTCAATGCCTGTTACCCGATCCCGTCATATGTACCCACTGTACGATGGTTTTGCGATAAATTGACAACTAAAAAATGAGGAAGCACAATGTCCATTTCAGATGTATTACCAAGTGAACTGTTTTAACACAACGAAATGAGGAAGCACAATGCCCATTTCAGATGTATTACTAAGTAAACTGTTTTAACGCAACTTACGAAATGAGGAAGCACAATGTCCACTTCAGAAGTGTTACCAAGTAAACTGTATACTCTGCTTTATACACGTGTGTACTGTATATGTAGAGCGTGATGGAAAAATGCGTGAGAGTAAAATCCAATTCACCGCCCGCAAAATTTTTGTTTTGGATGCGGTGCGCCTACAGAAGTTTCACTTCAACAAAATGGCTGATTACGACTAAACTAAGACGAATTCGAAAAATGCTGATCATTTTCATTTATTTTTCTAGAGGACCCATCAATGCTAAGCTATTGCTTGATTTAATTTAAAGGGTAGTTATTCCATTTCATTACATTGACATGTGATCGAACTGCAAAATGGTTTTTATGCCATTTAAGAATATACTACACAAATTTAGATTTATAGTTTGTAAACCTTTATAGATAATACAGTAAACCTTTTGCTTGCTTTTACCTAACCTAAAAAAAAACTGATAGTTGTGAAGAATTGTAAAAAACCTGATTCTAAATTAGCAAAATTGGTTGCAAATAAACACGTGTTTTGTTTTCATTGTAGGCCTAACCTAAAATTATGTTCAGTTTTTGATCCAAATCATTTGTTTTATATATAATATGTAACAACAAATGTTTGAATTGAATTAAAATATAGTAAGCACTTTTCGTTGATTTTTGTTTGTGTTTGTTTTTAGTTTATCAATGTAACCTCAAAAAACTAATACTCTTCAAATTTGCTAAGTAATGTTGCTATGGTAATGAATGTAAACAAACATGACATGTTGCTAAGCTTTTTATACGAACAGCGGTTTTTGTGCGCTATGGTCCATAGAAAAGAGACTGTTTAGTTTTTTCCAAATTTGAAAATTTTTCGGGAAACTATTCACATTTTTCTTTATATAAAAACCTAGTCCGGACTATTACGAACATTTTAAAACAAAAAATATCCAAATTGGTGAAGCCGTTCTCAAGTGATGCGCTTACAAAGGAACAGCAATTCATTTTTATTACATAGATGTAAGGAATCCGATCCTGTATAGCCCACTAAAGATTTCCAATACATCCTATTTGATAGTTTTACGATCGAATCTCTCAATTCTTCTTACGCAGAAGTTTAACCGTTGAAAGACGCCGCATTCTTCACGTCACACGGAAGAGACGCGACCTTAGTTGCGCGCAAAGTGCGTATTTCTATCGAGTCAATAAGGAAGGACTCTGCACACAACTGCCAGCTACCGGGGGGGAAGTGAAAGCAGCAATTATGCTCGACCTAAGACAGGGAATCGTCTCCACTGCCATTTAAATATTTGCCCATTAATCACAGATCTTCTGAACAAAAACACTTTCACTGCGCAGCGAGTGTGAGAGTTCCGTTGTTATGTGAAGGTCAGGCAAGGTCACGACCTTTATATGCATGCGGGAACAACAATTTGCTGAGGATGATTTCCTATTATCCGCATATATAATTTTCTAGCATAAAGCCCTGTCTGTGAATGTTGAACAGGCAGTGGTGGGAATTTGTTCTCGGAGAAAAGATCGTAAATGCACAGCTAATATCCGTTATCTGTAGCGATGCAGTGCTACTACCTACTCTATATGAGTTTAGGTAGATTTTAAAGTGCCTACAGTGGCGGCTCACTTAAAGGCTCCACCTATTTCCACTTGACATTGTTGATAAAATTAAATATAATGATTCCTTTTTTCTTTAATTCTACAAATATAATCCTTTAATGTTGATCAAAAAGATACAAACATCTTTGTAGGGAACTAAGGCTGGGGCCACACGGTCCGGTTTCTCGGGATCCCGATAATAGCCATATCCTATTGCTATTATATATAATATTATTATTTATACTTGCCTTAGCAATCTTTTTAGAAGTCTTTATGTCGTTTACAGCTGTTTCACCTTTTCATTTTCAGGCATCATCAGAACGAATACACAAAAAACACTTCTCACAATTACACTTATAAACAGAGATTAATTTGGTATTTAACACATAAATAAATAAAAACATAATAAATAAAAACACAAAACGACACTTGGTAAAACATTTAAAACACTTGTTAAATTTATTTAAGTCACAGTATGCGACTGTCATTAAGTCTATCATATCACACTTTATGTCTATCTATTTTGTGTCTTTATTTATTTTTTTTTTTTTTGTGTGTGTTAAATATCATATTAATCTCTGTTTATAAGTGTAATTTTGTGAGAAGTGTTTTTTGTGTATTCATTCTGAATGTGCCTGAAAATGAAAAGGTGAAACA
Source organism: Philaenus spumarius (assembly GCA_018207615.1). Lineage (NCBI taxonomy): Eukaryota > Metazoa > Arthropoda > Insecta > Hemiptera > Aphrophoridae > Philaenus > Philaenus spumarius. Next base: position 12,944 of record JAGFPH010010380.1, on the reverse strand, counting down.
GCTGTAAACGATATAAAGACTTCTAAAAGGATTGCTAAGGCAAGTATGAATAATAATATTATATATAATAGCAATGGGATATGGTTACAATTACAATAATGAATTTTATATTGTATTTATTCATATATTGTTTATACATATATCAAATTTCATCTAAATCGAATATATGTTTTTAGAGAAAATAGATTTTTACTGACGATATGTTCAGTATAATTTAAAATTACCACTATATATATAATCTCGGTCAATATATATTTTTTTAACAATCATTATCACAATCACTGTCACTAGGAATGTCTACAAACATGTACATGAATGTGGGGTGGGTTTCCATGTACATTTTCTATTAGTTCGTCCATATCAAACATTTTGGTGTTGACAAAACACAACAAGAAGCAATGCAACGCACCCGAATAACCGGACTGTCTGAACGCACACTAGAAAATGCACGTGTTTCGTATCTCCTTCCCGTTTCTCGGGATCCTGCAGTGCGGCAACACCATCCGTTGGAAATCGGGATGTCCGTTTTCGACGGACTGTTTGAACGCGCCAATTAAAAACCTTGTGCTGTCTTCATCCCGCTTTTATGAAACCGGACCGTGTGGCCCCAGCCTAATGTGCACATGCGCACTGTGTGCAAATGTGTTCGAAATCGATCGAATAGTTTTCTCTCTAGCTAATAATAATAATCATATTTATTAGTTTACTCTCCTGCTTTAATATCACCTCTCCTACCCCTCCTACAAATTATGAAGTCACAGTGAATCTGTTTAATAATTGAAATTATGTTTGTGAGAAAGTATGTGCCAGTTCCAAGTAGCAAATGAGCATCGATCATTGTCCCCAGAACACGTTTTGGGGTGTCTTTAAAAATCATATATTATATATATGTGTGTTTGCACTCTAGCGGCCTCATTTTAAGTCCGATTTGGTTCAAATTTGATACACATGTTGGTTGTCTACGTAGCTTGGACGAGTCCGTTAGCCAAAAAAATCCTTCAACCGAAAGCACATTTTTTGCCGGAAGTAACTATTTTTTTATATTTTTCCTACGGGAATGAATTTTTTTAGAGTTATTTTCTACAAATATAAATGTAGGATTTTATTCTGCACATTTTGTTTTTTACGCGACCTTATAGCTCGCTTGGTTCCCCCAAAATCGATCAAAACGTAAAATACAATAAAAGTACCCTGTTCAAAGCCATGTGGTGGATTTTACCGTGGGGGTTGGCGTGCGAAGCACGCAATGCATTGTTTATTGAATATACACCCAATATGCGGAATGGCGTGCGAAGCACGCAATGCTTTGTGTATTGAAGATACTCCCAATATGCGGAATGGCGTGCGAACCATTTTGCAGCTATTCAGCACCGTCGTGAATAGAACTATTTTCCAAATTGTTGGTTGAAACCATAAAACATAGGCCTATAAACGTAATTGACGGTTCAGCTGCTTGGTCGAATTATTATAATTCTATACAAACTTTTTGGAATGGCGGTACGAAAACCAAACCATCACTGTGTGAGCCAAGTGCATAATAAAAGCGTTAAACAAACACGACAAGTGCACACACTGGAAGATCAAGTAACGGACACTTTTACTTCTATTCGTAGATTAATAACAACTTGTTTACTTTCATCTGTGCACAAAGCACATTAGCCGAAGAGAAATTGTGTATTCAATGAATAGTACAACCCGTTCTCTCGGCCCTGGAGGCAGGAACCAAAACTTCCTGAGTACAGAGGTCAATCAAAAATCAAACATTGGGGCTTTCTCTGTGCGTGCGTGAAAATGTCAAAAGGTCGACTCACGCGATCGGGCGAAACATCTCGGATCGCACGTTTTAAGAGGGTATTGTACCTATCTAAAAAAACAGTGGGATTTGTAAATCTATTTCGAGTGCCCTGAATATCTGGTGTGTAGGATTTGACTGTACATTAAACGGATTAAAAAATATTAATTGGAAAATACCATTTTTTAACTTTTTTAGTACGAAGTTCCTTAACGCCGGTTGCGGTAGGAGTTAACAAATAAAAAATGTAACGCGTAACGATTGGTTACTATGGCAACGACAAATATAAAAGACGAGTAACGAAAAAGCGTTACAAAATTGGATGCTATGGCAATGAATGTAAATACATTCTAGAAACATGTTATTTGGTTCGTCAATTAAAATTAAAAGACTATCGGTTCCGCCCGGCGTAGTTCATACATTATCGTCAAGCGCTGAAATATATTCAATAAACATAAAATGTTGGTTCATCGGTCTAGGTCTAAATTTAAATTATTGTATGTATATTTAATTTATTTTACCTGTTAAGGCAACGTACATACGATAATTTTAGGTTAGGCCTAGAAAGAAATTTTAACTCTAGGCCTAACCTAAAATTATTGTACGTATGTTGCCGTTAAGACAGGTTAAATAAATTAAACATACACACAATAATTTTAGTAACAACTGCAAATTATAGTTACCTATAAAATGATGAATCTGTCCGTCTTGTGACTTCTTTTATACTCTTAATTTACGCGTTTCGGGGCCGTGGTCCCATCATCAGAATGAAAAATCGCTCCATTGGAGGTCGTTAAATGTTACAAAAAACACAAACACATAAAAAGACACTACACACGCACACGTATAAGAACCTATAAACCTATCTATAGTTTTATAGGTAACTATAATTTGCAGTTGTTATTAGTAAAGTGACTTGGATACCGTAACATGGAATTTAAATAATTTTAGGTTAGGCCTAGAGTGATGAACCAACATTTTATGCTTATTGAATGTATTTACAATGAATGGACATTTAACTGTGTTTACCATCTTAGCTTTGATGTTATAATTAATTCTACACCTTTATTATAATAACATTAAACATATGGAAACAGTAAATATTTGCATAAAAAACAATCCAATAATAAACGGCAATTGAAAGATTAAAATTACGTGTGTGTTGCCTTTAAGGCTGGTAAAAGAATTGAAGAAAAGGCGTGATGAACGGTTCATAACGGGGGTCTAAAAAAAACAAAAACAATTGGAAAGGAAATGTTTTACACTTTAATTTTTGTATTTCTTCTACAACGTAAATGTGCATTGTAATCATCGTTGTAATATTGTAGTTGTCTAAATTTAATGGTGCCGCGCGAGAAAGCACAAGCAAATGACTCTAACTCGTCACTTTTTAAGGCTCGGCTCTCCACATTCAAAACTACGATATTGGGTACCAATTTCAATGTTAAATAACCAAAACATACCTTCACTATTAAGCATATTTTTGGGCTGTTTTTGTTAAAAAACGAAAGCTGTATTTTTTTCCTTAAACTAAAATAGATTGTGGGTGTTGATTGGTAAGGATTTTTGCAATATCTCTTTTTGCAACTGAGTAAAAAATGTATAAAGTTTACTATTTTTTACTATTTATATCATACGTTTATGAAAAGAATAAAACGGTTTCTGAAAATGTATTCGGCAATCAACATCCGCATATGACAGTACTTCAAAATGAAACCAAATTTTTAAATTTATTCCAAGAATTAACGGGAAAAAATGACTTATTCTGTAGCATTGCTCTTATGGGAATAAGATTCAATATATCGGGCAGGGAAGCGCCCCCTTAAGGCACGTAACAGACTTGTTTTGAGAAAAAGATAAGGACACCGTTGGATTCGTCAAGATTTGAACTTTCTACCACGAGCTTCAAATCATTCGTCACTCTTACAGTTTCTTAGATATAAAGTTTTCTGTAAACTTTTGCAATTGGACAGTTTTCAACCAATGAGAAAGCACATTTTGCTACCGGTGTATCTATTACAAATCGATATATTTGTATTATGATTTTTACATCGATTTGAAGTGCAAGTTCTATATTTTCGTTTGATATAATAAAATCCTGGTTTAGTGTTCCGAGGCTATTCGGGTATTTCCGTGAAATATGTACATTTTCAACGCCCTAGGCGCGTTATTGAGCTTTTCCAGTCTCTCTGGAACTGTATACTATACGTTTGTGAGAATTTTGTTTAGTTCTTCTAATTTAGTGAAACAAAGTGAAATAAGTTCATACAATAAGTCTATTCAAAATTTTCGAGTATACAATTATGATTTATTCTCTACAATTTGTTATAATAAAATTTCGTTTTTGGGTAAAGCCTATAATCCTTAATTCCTATTCAAAATGGGTGCTCGTGAAATAGTCTAAAAATATGTTTTAAAAGCACTGTATTCCAAAAAAAATCTATACCCCGCGGGATAGGAGACAGCCCCCTCCTTGAAAACCGGCAGGATCCGCGCATGAGTAAGGCCAGAGTTTTCAATAGGACAGAGGCACTTTAATTGGATAGAAAAGTGGAGGTAACGGTGACCTGGATTATGACGCATGTGCAGTAGGAAGAGTTTATGCATGAATGCCAAAACTAGTTTTATACAGGGTGTTTACTAAAAACCCTCCAGGACTTTGGGATATGATTCCTCATACAAAAAGTAAGAAAAACGTTCCTATAAACATAGGTCCGAAAACGCTTCGTTTTCCAGATATCCGCCATTTTGTTTTTTGTACAAAATAATTCATATCTAGAGAACGGTTTGATTGATTGAGTTCAAACTTGGTATGAAGTTTAACCTGACAATGATATAGCTCAATAAAAATAAACGATTAAATCCAATCATGCGTTTCAAAATGGCGGCTGTTTGAAAATTACAAACCTAAATTACTCAAAAACCGTACATTTTAACGAAAAATGTCAAGACACCTTTTTTGTAGCCCTTTTGATTCCCTATCGGATGGTGTAACTGTCAAAACAATCGGATGAAGAATAATAGCTAAGTTAAAAGGTAATGGCAACAAATGTCCATACAATATTGTAGTATTTACAGTGTTGGTATAGGATGCCGAGTTGAACAAACCAATTAGTATACATAACTTAACTGTTATCCTTCATCCGATTGTTTTGAAAGTTCCACCATCCGATAGGGAATCAAAAGGGCTACAAAAAAGGTATCTTGACATTTTTCGTTAAAATGTACGGTTTTTGAGTAATTTAGGTTTGAAATTTTCAAACAGCCGCTATTTTGAAACGCATGATTGGATTTAATCGTTTATTTTTCTTGAGGTATATCACTGTTAGGTTAAACTTCATACCAAGTTTGAACTCAATCAGTCAAACCGTTCTCTAGATATGAATTATTTTGTACAAAAAACAAAATGGCGGATATCTAGGAAACTAAGCGTTTTAGGACCTATGTTTATTGGAAGTTTTGTTCTTGTTTTGACCAAAGGAACAATTTGTGGAAGTCTGGAAACATAATTTGGGAACACCCTGTATAATAGAGAAAAACAAACCCACAATCTGTCCCTTTTTCTTTTCACAGTTTCATAATAGAGATGTATTTGTACTATATTTATTTGTGTCGTTTGTTTGTTACAGAAATACACAAAACATGAGGGCGGAATCCGGCATACTGATCCTGTGCCTGGTAAGTCTGCGTTACTTTAGAAATTAAAATTTACGAATTTCTATTTTTGATTTTAATTTGTTTGGTTCGTATTAAAATAATATAGGTTCACCTTTTAAAAACCACGCCAACTGGGAATTTTTAGCGAATTTTCATAGAAAAAATGAGCTATCGCAGTGACCTCTTATGGCAAGACCTGAGATCGGGAGTAGTAAATGAGCACCGATCATGGTCCCCAGAAATATACCAGGTGTCTTAAAAGTCCCGCCCCCCACTTTACCTTATGTGTTTGTTAAAACAAACAAATATCCTTTGGGGAACGATACTAACTTAGCCCAAAGAATCTTTTGAAGCAATCGGAAATTTTGACTGTCCCCTAAAAATGGGGGATTTCGGGGGCAACTCAAAATTTTCAAATCGGAAGTATGGTCAGGTGATACCGTTATTTTAAAGGTCTATTCAAGACTTGGAAAATGACATAAATAAAATAAAAGTCAGACCACCCAAAACAAAATGGCGGCCCTAAACGTGTTGAAATAAATCGACATAAAGTTGCTGATATCTCGAAAAGTAAGAAATTTTAGAAAATATTTCAAGAGACAAAAAATGTTTATTTCAAAGTGGTTGACCTAAAAAATCGCTTTCAAATCGATTTCGTAAATTTGATTTTTTACAAAATTTTCTAAGATGTAGGAGTCGACATAAAATTTACGAAATCGATTTTAAAGCAATATTTTAGGTCAAGCGCTTTGAAATAAACATTTTTTGTCTCTTGAAATTTTTTCTAAAAAGTCTTCCTTTCCGAGATATTAGCAACTTTATGTCGATACATTTCAACACGTTTAGGGCCGCCATTTTGTTTTGGGTGGTCCGATTTTTATTTTCTTTATGTCATTTTCCAAGTCTTAAATATACCTTTAAAATGAGGTATCACATGACCATACTTCCCGTTAAAAATTTTTTAGTTGCCCCCAAAATCCCCCATTTTTAGGGGACACTCAAAATTTTCGATTGCTTTTAAAAGATACTTTGGGTTAAGTTAGTATCGTTCCCCAAAGAATATTTGTTTGTTTTAACAATCACAAAAGTTGAAGAGGGGGTAGGACTTTTAAGAGATCTGGTATATATATATTATTAAAATCAGCGCCTCCAAAAACCCCGGAGAAGAAATTTTCCAGTTTAGTCATTACTTCACAAATTTCCCCGCATCGCCCCCCCCCCCCCCTGGTGCCCCGGGGGCATTTCGCATGGGCAGAATTGAGATCAGTGCCCCCAATAACCTACGAGTACCGATTTTCACGGCTTTTCATCCATTTTTAGATGTTTCAAAAAAATTATGCACTTTTAGATGCACTTTATGCACCTGCGGTGCATTTCCACTTTCTCCCGAAACTGGTCATGTGTAGGCTTTTTTCCTGGTATTTTTCTGAACACGATGCAGAAAACTGCATCCAAATCGGAGCTGTAGGCAAACATTTATTTATTTGGGTCGAAATCGTACTACTTTGACTGGTCTAATTATACATTTTATATTTTTGCGTTTCGGAATGTTCCGGTTTCAAATTGGTACATTTTCCATGAGCTCACGTTATCTGGTTCTCCCAGAATAAGGGAAGGTCCGTACGAAAAAAGCGCTCCCTTTTTAAAAACAATTGCGAAATTTGTTAAACGTGTTACTTTTAGTATACAGTGATATTTTTTATTTTCATATTTTTCGATAAGCCAACGGAGTAAAACATTTAAAATGATGAATTTTATTTTTACGAATTTGCTGAAAAAAACGACGTATTAGGACGATTGTTTTGAAGGTTTGACTGATTGAGTTCAAACTTGGCATGAAGTTTAACCTACCAACGATATATCTCAAGAAAAATAATCGATTCTATCAAATCGTGCGTTTCAAAATGGCGGCTGTTTGAAAATTTCAAACCTAAATTACTCTAAAACCGTACATTTTAACAAAAAATTTCACAATACCTTTTTTGTAGCCCTTTTGATTCCCTATCGGATGGTGTAACTTACAAAACAATCGGACGAAGGTTAATAGTTAAATTTTGTGTAATAATTGGTTTGTTCAGCCCGGCATCCTTTACCAGCACAGAAATACTACAATGTTGTACGTACATTCGCTGTCATTATCTCTAACTTAACTATTATCCTTCATCCGATTGTTCTGACAGTTACACCATCCGATAGGGAATCAAAAGGGCTACAATAAAGGTGTCTTGATATCTATATATATTAAAAGAATTTGGTCAAAACCTATTTCCAATCGCCCAGCCTCTCCTAATGGACCGATTTTGATGATTTTTGTTTTAAAATGTGTCTTATTACCTGTAGATATGTCATCAAGCATTTACCGAAGTCCTAGCACATTAGGGCTACGCCCCAGTGGCCCTCAAAGTTTCAATGTTAATCTTATGGAAGGTCAATCTTAACGAAGAAGAAGAAATATTTCTTTTGATTTTATCAAGGACACAAAAACAGCTGTTCGTATGAAAAGCTTAAAACAGCTGATTTTGATCAACAACTGATTTGGATCAAATCAGTATCAAATGTAGTATTACCTTTTTGAGGTTACATTGACAAACTAAAAACAAACACAAACAAAAATCAACGAAAAATGCTAACTATATTTTAATTCAATTCAAACATTGGTTGTTACAAACCTATTATATATAAAACAGCTAATTTGGATCAAAAACTGAACATAATCATTCACAGATATGTCAAGTCTTATATATTATCATCCGTTCAGCCGCTATTCACCCGAGAAGGAGCCCCGGTATACAATCCTTCAAATTTCCCATAATCTTATGGAGATAATGTTTAATGAGTTTTAGTCAGCTGCCAAATAAAACAGCTAATTTATGCTCGGTCACCTATGTACAAACGAGCAAAAGATTAACGAGATTCTTTATCAAATTTTCCACCTGCGAGCGAAGCGAAGCAGCCATCTGAGGCCGAAGGCCGAGCCGGGGTTGGGACGCGGAGCGTCCAGGGGCAGAGCCACTAGTTTTTTGTTAAAATGTACGATTTTTGAGTAATTCGGGCTTGAAATAGTCAAACAGCCGCCATTTTTAAACGCATGATTAGATTTAATCGCTTATTTTTCTTGAGATATATCGTTGTTAGGTTCAATTGCATGCCAAGTTTGAACTCAATCAGTCAAACCGTTCTTTAGATATGTACAAAAAACAAAATGGCGGATATCTGGAAAACAAAGCTTTTTCGGAACTATGTTTACCTATATGAAATTTTTTCCTTATTTTGACCCATAGAACCATTCCTCGAAGTTTGGCTGTTTATTTATGGGACATCCTGTAGTATACGATTTAGATATTTGCGACCTACACAAAAATGACACCTATATCGAAATGCATACGGAAAACAATGTCAAAAACTTCGTAAGTTTATTCTACTTAAAAAACTAAATAACAATAATTTCTCAATCAGAATCGCGAAATATGGAGGTACACCGGACCATTAAACAGTCTTATGACGATTTTTAAATGAATCAGAGACGCTATTTTCAGTAATTTACTAGTCTTTAATTTAGTTCAACATTTGTGGGTATATTTAAGTTAATTCTTCACGACCCCCTGTCAGTTATGCAACCTATGTTCCAGGCGTGTATAGCACACAGCGAACCCGACCCTCAGCAGGCGCTCTTCGTCCGGGCTGATGCACCTGCAACCGTCGAGAACCGAAAGATTAGTAAGTATTGCCCAGCGTTTATAATGTTACTAGTAAGCCCCGTGAAAAATCACAGGCGGATTAATTAGACACACATCAGAAAAACGTATTTTTTTTAAATAGGTCTACCATTTAAATATACAATTTTTAACTCGGTAAATGTGTACAATAAGAATTACCAGCTGACCTATGCGAATATCTCGCATGTTAGGAGTAGGCTAATTTAGCTAATTTAATACATTGATTTAATTAAATAAATTACAAGTTGGTTTAATTTAACAACAGTTTATAACTATTTACAACGCTAAACCATTGCTAAACCAAATCATTCCAGTAATATATAAGTGGCTCTACATAGTCATTCGAGATTAACTGCGAACATCTCAAAAGTACGAGATAAAATTACATAAAAAGTACATACATTAATTATGTTACTTTTGTATCACCTTTAAAGAAATTATGATAATTTGGAATGCGTGCTGGGCTAAAACTAAGATGGTACATACAATCCTATGAGAAATAAAAGTTTACCAAGTACAGCAAAAGATCTGTAACCTTACCTTATTTAAAGTTCATATTGAACACCTGAGTTAGCTATTTACAGGAAAATACAATAAATACAATTCATATAACGAACTCTTTGTTTATTAAATTTAACTGTAAACTGATATTCAAAAATGTATATGCCCTTAAATAAAAGATTCAAATTGATATGCCCTTAATTATAATTAAAAAGAAAATTTAAGAAAAGTTTACATTTACAATATTGATTTTGATTATATTTAAAAGATCCCTCCCCTAAAGTAAAATTAGAAAAACCCTCCCCATTTATAATACAAGATTTATTACAATTTATTACTTTTTCACAACATTACAAAATTAAACATATAGTAGGCTACCATGGATTTATTAATAACTCTTGTTTTGTTGGCCAACCTTAATACTAAGTGAAATTAAATAATAAAAATAATGGCGTTTAATAATTTAGTGAGACGTCTCTCATATAATAAATAAAAAAAAACTTTTAGATTTTTAAAATGAAATCCCTGGGGGTTGTAGTTCCAAAATTTGCTAGCGGTCCCTTCCAAGTTATTTAATTAAACGAAATTTACATACAGCCTTTATCAAATTATTTTTGTATTTTTATTTTTTTTTTTTTTTTTTTTTTTTTTTT
>JAGFPH010010379.1:9905-24701 GCA_018207615.1 Philaenus spumarius | reverse complement strand
TTGGGTGTTTTTATTTCAATTATAGTTTTTCGAAACAATAATAATAACAGAAGATTCAGGAACAATACACCTTATAAATTACCTCTGCAATATGGAGTTACGTCACGTGATCACCTCCCGTTTGTTCTCGCCTTTGTCGAAAGGTTTAAAAGGATTTCATAATTTATCGCTTCATAAACAATACCTTTATACAATGTATTTCTCACATAAGAGAGTGGATTTTATTTGTTTCGTTTAATGGAAGTTGGGAAAGATTACTATTTTATGATCTGAAACAGTTGTTTAAAAATTATTGTTGAAAAAACGTCTCCGATTTTGAAGTTCGTTTTATTGACCGAGCTAAGCGAGGTCTCCGTTTTAACTCGACCGTTCGGCATTTCGTCTGTGTGTCTGTCTCACGATTACGGCCAAACGCCTTGACCGATTTTGATGATTTTTTGTATGAATGTATTCCTTCCTTATTGTATTGTATGTTCCTTATTCCTAGGCCAAGCCATGTATGTATACGGTTTTTTCCATTTTTCATTTTTAACCCCTTAAATAAAATGAAAATAGCGGCCGGACCTTTTCTCTCAGTGTAAGCTTTTTTCCAAAGCCAGTTTGTGGCTTAACCGTAAGTCGAATTTCAACACTAATAATATTTTGCCAGTAGCAAATTTGATTTCAACAAAATTGTATTCTTTATTTTTTTCCGTACCTCTAACGGTAAGCTCACAAAATGGCCGTAAACTTCAAATTTGTTAAAAATCGTCCAAGTTTTTGTATTTCAACTATGTTTTTATACGTTTATTCTAAACCAATTCGAAAATGTTCCATAGCTTTTTTGTAGATATAGGTTCATAGAATTCATATATGCCAGTAAAAAAAAATTATTGAAGTAAAATTAACAAAGTTATTAGCTCAAGAAACAAGCACGTTCAGTAACGAAAGGAAAAAGTTCAACTTTAGGCCTACATAAAATGTAGTAAAAATTATTGTAATTTTTTTTATAAATGTAAAAACGTTTCGTAATTTAGTTCTAAATATAATTGTATAAAAATATTTTTTCAATTTCAAATTTATTATTTTTAAAACACCAGTTTTTATGTTTCTACTACAAGACTGCTAACAAAATTAGGCCTGTTTTGAATAGTAATTTAGGAATATATCCTTTGCCCAAAAATGACAGATAATAAGAAAGTGTAGAGGATACATCAAAGAATGGAACTGCATACTTGTAAATTATTATTTCATAAAAGTATTTGACTTAGCTTTACTTGAATTACAAAATGAAATGAAACAAATAAAACCATTCGGCGATAAAGGACATACATATAATGACCGTTGCACACCGTGGGAAGTGGGGAAGTGTTGGTAGTTGGTACATGGGTTGAGATCACTATCACGACGTTTTAACATAGTTTGTTTTCATTATTTCTAATATTGGAATATGATATGGAAGTCATGGAACTGTAAATACATTGTTAAGTTTTAGTTATTTAAGTATGTAAATATTTAATTCTATGTTGTCCCTCTATAACGCGATATTTTTAGCTATCTTACGCATTATTAACCTAAATAAAACACAATGCCTCTAAAAGAAAATCTTTAGCAGTTAAAGCTCAAGAAAAAAAAAAAAAGAGAACTAGAAATCCCGAAATCGCGGGAATTGCAAAATAACGTTTCACTGGCTAAACCTTGTACTTACTTCCTTAATGGCACATTATTTTTAACCTAAGCTCAAAACCACATTTGTTATTTCAACAAGCGAGGTCTACTGTTCACAGAACTACTAGTTTAAATTAATTTGCATCCTTTCATCTCAAAATAATAGTCGTGAGTCCAGCGAATTTCTCAGACTTTAGCCCCGACTCTCGCGTTGCTTCGTTCCGCTCGCAGTTTGAGAGTTTGCATCTCGATTTTGCGGCTTCGGATTATGTTTGCATACGAGCCGTCGGCCTTCGTGGATTTCAATCTTGTACTTTTACGGTGTTAACATTTTGATCGATTTTGGGCGAATTAGACATGATATAAGGTCTTGTAAAAAAAATGTGCAGAATAATACCCTGTGTTTATTTCTTTAGATAAAACTCAAACAGTTTCATTCTACTAAGAAAAAATTCCTGTCCAAAATCGTGCATCCAGTTGGTGGATTTTTTTGCTAATGAACTTGAAAGACCAAATCAGATGTAAAATGCGTCCGTTAGAGTGCAAATACAGACATGCATATGTATATAAAATGTTTAATGACATCCCAATGGTTCTGGGGAACATGATCAGTGCTCATTGACCTTATTTCGCACCACAAGAGTCACTGCAATAGCTTTCCTATAGAAATTTGCTGACAAGTGGGGAAATAAAGTAGTAAGATCAAACAAGAGATAAACCACTTCCTCTTGAATACTTGCAACACATTGTAAGAAAATAAAATGTCGATATCAAAGTTTCCAACCCAGTCGTCTGCGATCGGAGGAAATGTATTCGGTGTGAAGATATTGTTGTGATGATAATGTGTGTGCATTTTCCAATTGGATAGGATAATCCTGTATTTCAAACAATAACGAACGAATGCATTTCGAGGCGTTGGTACTTTTACTGTAATGGTATTCCTTTACGCACTCGGCAATCATTAATTTATTTACAAACTAAAGTAATCTGCAATATTTAAGGGTTTATTGGAGTCGCCATGGAAACGAAACCATGAAAAATATTGTCCCGGTTATCTTAATGGGGTAGAGATGGTTTCACAGAAATGTTTAACTTATTCTATTTTTACATTCAGTTCCAAAACTTTATCAATCCAATCACAATAACTTCCATTTTATCGTAATACATTATAAACCAGTTTTTTTCAATGCACGCGTTATGTCCGTAAAGTGACTCGTTATTGTAGTGTTTCACTACGTGCTCAAAGAGTCAGCTGATCCAATAACCAGCTGACTCCTTTATGGTACCTAACCTAAAATTATTTTATTTTACTAGGACCAAAAAGTATTGAAAGTAAACAACGCATTGCGGTACTTTAAAATTGCAACAGCTGTAAAAGGTTCAGCTGTTCTCCAACTGGTAGCAGCACTGTCGCGCATAGTTTAAACACTGAAGAAACATTTATAATTTTATGTTCCTGTGATTCCAGCGCCATACGTGCTCAACATTCTCTTTAGGTACCAGTGATGAAATATACTATTGCATGAATCAAATCAAACAAAGTATTAAACCAACATTTTAATTGCTATTGCAAGATTTCCCTCAAAGTTCGCTCTCGCGTCTTGAATTAAATAGCTTTAACCAGTTGAAAAGAAGTTTCCACTTTATCAGGAAAGTGTAAGACTGTACACGGACTTTGGGAGTAGCTTTATAAGAATAAAAATTTGCGATTAAGTTAGATTTATGAACGCTGTGGAAGAATTTTAAATTTATAAGGCATTTAAATTACAAAAACAGAAACAATGAAATGTATGAAATAGACAACTGAATTTCTGCTCTAACACCCTATAATATCGGTAAGAACCCAGGATGCCTGCGGCAAATACTTGTTTTGAATTCTTAATAATAACAATAATAGCTTTATTGCCGTTAAACATACTACATGCAATAGGCAACAGTCATATTGGATTAGAGAACAATACATCATTTCACACTACAAGTAGTTAATTATATATCAATCAAATCACAATCCATGTATTCTTCCACCGAATAACACCTTTAGCTTAAGCCATTTTTTTATTAATTTCATTTTTAAATTTTTTTCTGGCAAAGTTTTTATATGCAGAGGCAGTTTATTAAATAGCATATACTGTTGGTAATAATAACTCTTATGCGTTTTAGCTAGCTTTATACTAGGAGCTATAATATCACATTTGTTTCTAGTATTTTAACCATGTCTATCATACTGGTTATCAAATTGTAATATATTTTGTGGATATAAATTAAGTTACAATATATATATATATATATACTAGGGAGACCCCTGCGTGCTCCACACGCCAACCCCCAATGGAATCTTCCAAAAACAAATGTTATGTTTTATTTATAATAAAGTTGTACTATTAATAATAACCTGAAAACTAAGAAGATAAATAATGATACATGTTCAAATCAAATTATTTCTTATATTTGATAACAGCAGTTATAATAATGGTTAAAAGAACCTGCAAGGCTCAGGTCTACACTTTAAAACCCTAACCTATAAGCTAGAAATACAAAAATAATTGCTTTGCTTCAAATTTTGAAATCAGCTGTAATGGAAATATTGGAACAAACAGCTATATTATCTGTTATTTTATTCAATTGGTTGCTATGGTAATAAATGTAAATAAATGTGTTGGTTTATCATTTTAGGCCTAACCTAAGAATTTTTTCCGACTAAATTTACAAATATTGAAATAAAAGAAGGTTTTTTATCGAAATGAATCCTAAAACCTACTTACTCAGGGAAAGTGTAGCTTTTTATTAGTAAAAATATTTTTTCATCGGTTCAGTAGTGCCAGAGATTACCCCCTACATACAAACAAACAAAACAACAAACTTTACCTCTTTATAATATTAGTATAAATGTATGAAAAGTTAATAGAACAGCCATACAACCTTCCAAAAATCACACTTATAAGGTTTCTCTTCTATGTGTGTGTCAACGTGTATCTTTTATAGGTTATTAAGTAGCAGATTTAATTTAAAAATATTATTTACATTAACTAACTGTCATATTATTTTACAGAACAGCTGTTTTATGTTTTTAATTTATTTATTTAATACCAAATGTTTTAATGTAAACAATGCAGATGTTTTTAAATTCTCATGTATTTCTTATGGGGATTTTTCGTTCTTCAGGGACCTCAAAAACCCTTTAGTTTTCAATTTTAGAAAAAACTTATATTTTTCGATCATTCCTTGAATCGATACCTTTAATTTGATACCTCTCTCATTATCCTCCGATTTACCAAATTCCCACAATTTTGAATCTAAAATTTCGCTTACAGAATTATATATAAGGATAGGCAAGGCAAAGTCATAATCCCAAGTTTACAAAAACCGGGTTTACAGGATTGTCCATTTGACAACCCAATAATGAGCCTTATAGCTCTGTTTTGCAATATAAAAACTCTCCCTGAATGACCCAAATTGCCCCAGAGTCGTACACCCTACATTATGATTGAATGGAAAAGGCCATAGTATGTTAGAAGAAGTACTTCCAAACTAACACACTGCTTTAATTTTCGTAGTAAATAAATTACCCTATATAGTCTTATGCAAAGATTTGCAACCCTGAGATTCCCAGGTAAGCTTACTGTCCAAATGCATACCCAATAATTCACCGGTATTAAATGTTTCCTTTTCCAATAGAGTGTGATTAAGAAATAAGATTATATGTTCGGTCTTGTCTTCATTAATTTTAAGATTATTTGCCGAACACCAAGTCACTGCAAGTTCCATAGAGTTGACAATTTTAGCACTAGCTGTTACGGGATCCTTGTGTGAAATAAGCAGAGTCGTGTCATCCGCATTTTTATAAAACCGAAAAGGATGGAATATTACTGTGAAAATCATTTATAAAAATCAAAAATAAGAAAGGCCCCAAGGCAGAACCTTGAGAAGTGCAGTTATTGACCGATACTATTTGTTTTCTGTCTGCAAGATATGATTTTAACAGATTATATTCTCTACCACCTAAACCATAAAACTCAAGCTTATTACAGAGTATATCATGTGAAATACAGTCAAATTCCTTAGATAAATCGACAAGATTTGCATATGTAGAGTCTATTTTCAAAACCATTCAAAATATTACTTAGAATAGTTTCAATGGCCACAGCGGTAGAATGACCAGGCCTAAAACCATACTGGTGATTATACAGCAACTCATTAGTAGTAAAGTAATTATAAAGTTGATTAGTCATACAGGATTCAATTATCTTGCCCACAGTAGGCACTACTGCTATGGGTCTGTAGCTTTCAGGCAAATCCCTGTCTCCTCTTTTAAACACAGGAGTTACTTTGGCTATCTTCACACAGTTCGGAAACACTCCCTGTTTCAGTGACAAAATTATGACGTGTGTTAATGGAAGAACTATAGCATCAGTAAGTTTTTTTATCACGTAGTTAGAAAGTCCATATACATGTTCACTACGGGAGGAACTAAGTTGAGAGATTACTGTTCTTACCGTTTTAGAATCTACCAATTTCCACTTAAAACGATCACTTGCATTTATAGGTTTGACAAAATTAAGTAATAAGGCTGAAGAAGTGATACTTCCAGGTTGCTCATAGTTTAAACCCAAATCAAGAGACACATTTACAAAGTAAATGTTTAGAGCATCAGCGGAGATATTATTTTCTGACTTTGCCTTACCTTTCTCTTACAGGTAACAGAGATGCTACGTTCGTTTGACATAAGGTTGTCAGGTAACCTACTGTCTAACTGTGTTGTGTGTGTTTTTGAAGTGAAAACTTCTTTATTCTCATCACTTTTTGGATGAGGTAAAATACCCACTCATATACCCACTTAAAGTATACGAACTCGTATATACCCATTTAAAGTGATACGCCTTGCGTTTTTTATTTCGTCGACGATTTCTTCTCCCTCATTGGTTTACACACATACCAATCCAAACAAGAAGTTTAATGTAACAGCTGATCGTAAAACCAGAAATCGGCGAAATAAAATAGGCAGTGTTAAATTCAAAAGGATTAATTAGATTTCAATGCTGTATGGATGTAGATTTCAATTTTAATTGAGACAAAATACAAATAATGATCAAATTACTGACTAAACCAATATAACTAAAGATTTTATTCATGACATTTTTCACTGCTGTCGAAAGTCCCACGGATGCTTTTTTTATGCGTTTAAGTTTTTAATGTTTTGGACGAACGAATGGGATAGAAATTCCGAAACGCGTCAAAAGAATGTAAAAAGAGGTAACTGGCAGATAAATAACCGATATTGTATTTTATTATACTGACATATCTATTGTTTTTTCTCTCTTCTACATACAAAATGGTGTATCGGTTAGAAAAGAATCGTTTTCGACCTATATCTGTATGTACTATTGGACTCTGTGTATTGAAAATCCTCTCCCAATTTAATACCCAATTTCAAAAAATACATCATGAATCAGAACAAATAAAATGTGGTGCCCGAGCGGTCAGAGAGGCGGTTCACTAATGGTGTGATGGCGATAATTCACTTTGGGTTTTATTTACATAAAACATAATGGAGTTTAGTAGAGGTTAAGCAAATAACTTGTAAACTTGATCTGTTCATAATATATATGTATTAAATTAAATTATGCAAGTTTCATTTTACAGAAAGGCACACAGCCTTGGAAGAGCTCATATCTTACACAAAAGATATTCTCAGCCGCTAATGGCTTTACGTTACTTACAAACAAAGTAGATGAAGTTACAAATCGCAATATACTACTATTAATAAACCATTAAACAAACATTATTAAACTATTAAGTTACTATATTTAATATTAGTTATTTGATATTGACTATTGGCACACACCCCTAGCATCCCAGAAAGAATTAGAGCAACTCACCAAATATTGCGGCGATCATCGCGTCGCGCACTTAAGGACGTCTGTCGGCTGAATGCACCGAGGGACGCTCTCCAAACAGTTTTGTTAGACCAAGGGCCCCACCCGAGGACGCTGGTCACTCTAGGCTTAAGCTCCAATTTGATTGGTCCACGAACATTCATTGTGCACGTGCACTTAGTGACATTTAGGGCAACTTCAAGGATTTTGCGTGGTTAGCAAAGGAAACAGTGGGTAATGTTATCAGACTTGTACTTCCTATCTGGATATGCGAATATATTCGAGCTAAACTCTTTATGTTTGAATTATAAGTTACAATTTAGAAAACTGGTATTTTGAGTATGAATAACTAGTTACCCGCTGGGCACTACATTACTCCCTCCTTTTTAAAAGATTGCTAACTATTTAATCAATCTTTTCCAAAAATAATATTTTTGCTTTCTTTGTGGGATTCTTGGGGGTGCTTATATCTAAAAACATTAAGCTAACAATTGTTTACAGTGAAGGTCTGCGACTATGATATCTCTCAGCTGTGGTACTACTACTAGCGATAAGACCAAGTTGGTTTTGCGATAACTTTACTATGAATGACTCGACTTGAGATAAGCCTCTACGTTACTACGATACTATGCATGACGCACAGCTGCTGGTTGTTTACGAAGTTATTATCGTTGAGAGATAGCATTGTCCTAGGTCCTTCCTTACTAGGCTATAATGACACATTAACATTGATAAACATTAATAAACATATGATATGAAACACATGACAACACATAAGATAATAAATTGATAAACATACTGACACATCATATTATTATATCAATAATACATATAAGATATTTTTTAATGGAACATAAGAATACATTTTATCACTTGATTGCGCTCAGAGTGGTTTACTCAACTTATCTGCAATGTCTATTGCAGTGCAAACTTTTAACATTGACTAGTAGGCTACTCGTACTTGCATTGCTTTGCATTACGATTACTTTATGTCAATTCTTTATATCAAACACTAAACAATAAAAAGTTACATTTTATTTACAGAATTTACAATACTAATTAACCATGAAATATACTTGAATTTATCGCTTTTAATATTTTTAAATTTTTGTTTTAAACTATGCCTTTATCACAGGGTATGCAATCATTTAAACTCCTACTGCTTTGGACTTTAATTCTTACTCTGGTAAATTCTGAACAAAACACATTATGATATAACATAATAGATATTAAAATAAAACATGATGAAATAAAACTCGTACTCACAGGATTGCTGGTTGACACATTTTTGGTTTCACTCACTTTTGACTTTTTTTTTTTTCACTCACTTGTTACACTCTGGTTACGACTGTTGTGACGCTGTGTGCTGCTTGATTCCGCGGTCGTTCGAGTGTGCATGCGTTCCTCCTGGGTACTTCCAAGGTTATTGGTTCTGGTGTCCAGTAGTGCCTGGTTCTTCGGGTCTTACGGAACTTTACTCTCGCTTCTGGAGAAGATCTATCAGTGCGACAAGGTGGGCAAACTTTATACAGACAATAGGAAACATAGTTCTTACATACAAAGTACATAATCACTAACACTACTATAGTGATCAGAATTACGATAAAGATAAGCAGATTTTGGTTTTCTGGAGTTTCAGGCTCATTGGCTAATTCCGCCTGTTCCAATTTTCTGAAGATATGGTCTAACGTTATGGTTCCATCTTGGTTGGTTGGAATTGATTCTAAAATTTTAGATAGTTTTGAGGAAATATTTCGCTCAAGATTCGAATGAAATACGGATATTTCATGTGGACTGAAATTGAATTCAACTGAAGGTACTACTATAGAATTTCTTTTTAGGTTAGTTTTTGAAAAACCTTCACTTATTGGAAGAAGGTTTATGAAGTCCGAAAATATGTGGCAGGCTTGCGAGTATCGCAACATGCCGTTTCCTTTTAAGAGAACAGATTTCGTGCTATATTTGGAATCCCTTACTTTGCATCTCCAAGTAGTCTGTAGTGGTTTAGAAGGGCTGTAAATCCATACTGTTTTGCACGGTGACCTTATAAAGATTGGATTGAAGTCGTCTGGCAACAAAAGTTTTCGGCAGGACTTCTCCACTCCTGGAACGTCTTCGAAGAATGTAGACGCAGCACATGTTTGAAGGTGTCTTGAGTAGATAGGTGAGTCGGCTGGACAAACTGTGTACGATCCTCCTGTTTTACATTTAGCTAATTCATGGTTATTTAGATTTATATAGAGTTGTCTATTCTCTGAGATAGCTAAGTGGGTGTGTGCTTGTTCTATTTTTATAAACTTATTTAAGTTTTTATCAAGGTATGGCAAGTTATGAACTCTGCACAATTCAAAATGTCTATCAGGTGACCTTAAGGGCAATTCTATAAACTATCTTATCTTATTATAGGTTCCAACACAATGAACTATTGCTATTCCGTAATACATATAAATTTTATCTAAATCTGTACTGGTTAACAATTTTAAATTACTAGGTAACTCTAATGACACGTGTTGAAGTATATTTGACAAATTAGTGGGACTGACTAAATTTGAGCTTAATTTACCTGTGGCTGTAACATCTATCGCTTCTTGTAACGATATTAACTCGCTTTGAATTAACCCAATTGTTTGTTCGATTTGTCTAATTATTGAATTTACTTTTACATAATACTCGAATTCTAAGTTTATTTCAGTTATATTTGACTCTAAAGCTTTGTTTTTCCGTACAATTTCTGTTAGGGTTGAATTTAAAAACATTCCAAGGGTTTTTATTGAACTTGTATTTCCCACGACTTGGTTATGTGTTTTCTCCATGTACGTGATTTGATCTTCGTTTACGTGTATTAAATTTTGTTGTCGCCTTTCCAAAATGTCGGCTTTTTCATTTAGACTAGAAAGATCATCCTCGGTCGCTGTGCCAAATAAGTATTTTAGTCCTATACCGCCTATATTAGCTAAACCTCTGCGTTTACGGTTTATTTTTGTATTTATTCTAAGGTCATTATTCCCATAGTCTAATTTTTCGTCATTTTTGAATAAAAGTTTGAATTCAGCTACTTCTGATTTTATTCTGTCGGTTGCGATTTCTAACCGTTGCAATTCTTCCCAAGGGACAACGATTTTCCCGGTAGTCTACTATTGATTGGAAACATTTTGTTCGCGTGTTTTTGTGCACCTTCACATAAGCTAAACAGCTTTCCAAGGTATGTAATCAGAGAGTCATAATCTTCCATATCTATAGATACAATTACCGTCCATTTGTCACCAGTGACAATTAAATCTCTTTCCTTAAAATATACTATGCCTTGATTCATCTGACAGTTGTGTTGTAGGCAATCCTCCAAAGCAGAGGCGAAAGATGCCGTTAAGAAAAGGTAACCTAAAACATGTACACCTGTATTAGTGAACTGCGTCACGACCAATTCACGCGGTCTATTTCATTCTTTACAACTAACGTTCTGAAAGTTTCTACTTGACTATCTCTAATGAGGTAGTTACTACGTTATTCACCTAAATCTAATGAGGATTTATAAAGGTTCCCCGACTTAATATCACCAGAGGAAATCATCAATTTCCTCTGATTACACGGCCATTTTGGTAAGACGCCTGAACTCGACATCATCGAATGCATATTAACAATAAGTGCAATGCAGGATCGTTCCCGCTCAATATCGTTAATGTGCATTTGACTACGCACCTACTCAGTGAGGTTAAACTTAGAAAGTTATTTTCTATCTTTTTCGTTATTTAACAACTTTTCCCATTCACGGGTTACTACTACTACTCCCCGCGTCAGCATTTGTACGCGATCTAGTTCTAAAAGCAGGCCCATCTGCTACTTGATTTTCAATTATTTGTCTCTCTACATAGTCGCTAGCGTGAAAGGTTTCGTCTGCTAACTCGTTAGGTTCTGGTGTGGGAGGTTCTTCGATTTGAGGTGTTAAGTCTACCTCAGTAAACGATAGTTCCTCATCGCCATTGTATACTATTAGCGGCATGTTATTTAAACAATTTAACAAAGTGCTGTTGTCTTCCACGCTTTCTACGTCTAGGTCAAGAGTATGGCCCGCTTTATCACTTTGCGGCCTACGCGTCTTATCTCTACGCGATTGCCGTCGACTGTCTACTTCATAATATTTACATGGTTTTAATCTATTGATATGCACATTCACGGTAGTTTTGTTTGCTAACTCTATCGTGTACGTTAAATCACTTAATTTATTTACAATCTTATGTGGCCCAGTCCATGGTTTACTAAACTTAGAACCGGCCTTTTGCTTTATAGCTGGGTTGTATAGGTAAGCGTATTCCCCTATCTCAAACGTAGTGTGTTTGGTTTTCTTATCATAATATTCTTTATTTTTATGCCTAGCTTTACTTGTTACTTCAATTGCGACTTTATGAGCTTCTTTTAATTTATTCTGTAATTCTTGAATGGGTTCCTTTACTGGGCTATCTTTCAGATTAGGCTCCAGACTATCTTCGGCAGGTAGTCTCATCTCTCTTCCGTGAAGAAGGTAAAATGGACTATAACCGGTACTTGGGTTTTTGACGCTGCGGTACGCCATAAGCGCAAACGGTACGTACGTATCCCAGTCTGTGGAATGCTTATTAACGAAATGTGATATCATATCTGCGAACGTTCTATGGAACCTCTCCAGAAGACCGTTGGTCTGTGGCCGGTAGGGGCTAGTTTGTATCTTCCTTACCTGAAGTAAGCTACAGGTTTCTTTAAAAAGTGTGGAAATAAAGTTTTTACCTTGATCGGTAAGTAACTTTTTGGGAGTCCCATGACGGGCAACAATACCTGTCACAAAATGTTTAGCTACAGTTTCTGCACTTTGATCAGGTATGGGAAACGCTTCAACGTACCTGCTCAGGTAATCGATAAAGGTAAGTAGGTACTTATTTGAATTTTTCGTTACGGGAAGTGGACCTACGATGTCTAGACTAACCATTTCGAACGCTTCTGTGGCGGGAGCGAAAGTTCCAAGAGGAGCTGGTTGCCTCATGCCACTTTTCCTTTTATTACATGATACACACTCAAGGACATGCTGTTCTATATCTGCAGCCATTCTTGGCCAAAAGTAACGCGACATTATTACATCTTTGGTTCGCTTTACGCCTTGGTGTCCACTGAAGGGAGTGTTGTGATGGTTCTCTAAAACTTTCGAGACCATGTTTCTAGGTACTACTAACTTGAATTCACCTTTCTGACCAATTTTATAGATTATTGAGTCGTCATCGACCATAAAATCGTTATTGACTCCACTGGTCACTTCGCTTCGGATTTTATTACAGAAGTCGTCTCTGTCTTGACTATGCAATATATGTTCTCGGGACTATAAGGGTACAACGTCTACTTTTCGCACGGTTTTCGAATCTCTGTCACCCATGCTGCGGCTCAAACCGTCTGCGTTGGTGTGTGTTTTACCGGGTTTGTGGATCACGTCAAAGTCAAACTCTGAGAGTCTTATACTCCAACGAGTGAGTCTACTGCTTGGATCCTTTAAACTAAGAAGCCACCTAAGGGCGGAGTGATCTGTGACCACTGTAAACCTTCGGCCATAAATATAGCATCGGAAATATTTGGTACAGAATATTAGTGAGAGTAACTCTCGCTCGGTTACGGAATAGTTGGTTTAAGCTTTGTTTAACTGTCTGCTCGCATAACTGATAGGGTGTTCGACGCCATCCACTAATTGCGAAAGGACGCCACCCACAGCTGTCTGACTCGCGTCGCAGCTTAATATAAAAGGTTTGGAAAAGTCTGGGTATACTAAGACTGGCTCTGAACAAAGCGCTTGTCTTAAATTGTCAAATGATTCTTGGTGTTTCTCTGTCCAGACGAAAGAAACATCTTTACGGGTAAGCTCGTTAAGCGGCTTAGCTATTTTAGCATATTCTTTTATAAATCTACGGTAATATGACGATACCCCAATGAAAGCTCGAATGTCTCGCACACATTTCGGTCTTGGAAAATCACGAATAGCTCTAATCTTTTTAGGGTCAGGTCTTATACCTTTGTCCGTAATTATGTGGCCTAAATATTCTACCTGTGAAGACGCAAATGTGCACTTCTCTGGTTGTATTTTGAGATTAGCTTCTCGCAAACGCTCAAAAACTCTGCTGAGTCTGTCAGCGTGTTCCTCTACGGTTCTACTAAAGATTATCAGGTCGTCTAAATAAACCAAACAGTCTATGCCCCTGATTCCTGTCAGTACATCGTCCATAAGGCGCTGAAAGGTTGCCGAAGCACCAGAAAGCCCGAATGCCATACGATGATAGTGGTAGTGGGCGGAAGGTGTAGAAAACCCCGTTTTCTCTTTGTCCCTTTCGTCGATCTCTATCTGATGGTACCCACTAGCCAAATCCAAGGTTGAAAAAAACTTACTATTCCCCAAACTTTCAAGAGTTTCGTCAATTCGAGGGAGTGGATACGCGTCACTCTTCGTTACCGAGTTTAACGCGCGAAAATCTGTACAAAATCGATATTTTGGTGTGCCGTCGGCACTTTTCTTATTAACTATTACGATTGGCGCACTCCAAGGCGAACTTGAAGCTTCTATTATTCCCTTGTCTAGCAACTCATTTATACAGTCTTGGACTATCCCTTTTTGTGACTCTGGAATACGGTAGGGAGCTTTCTTTATAGGTGTGGCGTCACCTGTCTCGATTCTATGCTTAACACGGCTTGTGCAACCCAGCGGACTAACTACGTCATAAAACAAATCTTTAAACTTATATAAAACTCTTTGCAACACTGGCTTGTCTCTCTTAGACATATGACACAGTTTGCTCTCTATTATCTTTGTTATGTCTACTGAACTGTTTATAAGCTTATCAGTTCCCGGCCTACGTAATGACCTTACAACTTCTGAAAACAACTGTTTACCACGACTAGCTTTATCTACGTCGCACGACACATTTTTAACTACAACAGGCTCAGCTGTTCCTAACACAATATTTTTACTCATCTTCAGTGGCTCCGCACTGACATTTACTACTTTCAACATTACATTGTACAATTTACTCTCTTTTAAATCGTTAGCGCTATTTCTCGATTTACTCAAACTCACTGTTTCTAATTTACTAACAGTTCTAGCCACGTATACAGCATGTAGGCCAACTGACGTTGGTTCTATCATAACTATATTGGCTTTATTCGTTGAAACTTGGCAACTCTTTACTTTGCCTACTACGACAGTTTCTGACATTGGCTCTAATACTACGGTTTCCGAGTTCCTAACTTCTAGTACCCTTGATTGATTACACAA
>JAGFPH010010378.1:16959-40430 GCA_018207615.1 Philaenus spumarius | reverse complement strand
AGCAAATTCCATGAATTTCTTTCATGAACAGGGGGTGTCTGTAACACCGACAGCCATGTAACAGAGATGTTATACGATGAAAATAGATTTGTAATTTCCCATAATGTCTAAAGCATAGAGGTTTGGTCTAAATAAATAAAATGACGCAATATATATAATAATAAACATTTATAATTCTTGCATATATATAAATTCCTATATGATGCAAAATAGTTACAGTAGAATCATTTTTAATAAATAAAGAATAAAGAATAAGCAGACTATAAATAGGTAAAATAAAAGCAGACTTAAAAAATATATTAATGAATAACCGTGTGTAACGTGTGTGAACCATATAAGAAATTGTTTAACGAGTAGTGCGGTTGAGGCGAACGGTGAAAAGAAACAGTTAAATAATTGAATAATAAACAGTTTAACAATTAAAAAACAATTAAAAAAACAAACACATGTATAAGAAGTCAGCATATATAACAAGGTATGACACAATATCAGCATATGTATCGAGATACAGGACTAATAAAAAACTCCATCTATGATGAGCGTTGAAACAATTCCAATACAGAAGGCTTGGTACTACTTGCCTACGTGCCAAAGTACACAGAACAGAACGTAGTAGAACGTTCTAGAACTCAAATATGGCGTAGTGGACTGTATGTATAACTAGTTGCACAGGTGGTGGGAAATTCGTTGGAAAATGTGGTATTTTCTTGGAGATCGCAACGAATGTTGTTCAAAAATGAAGTAGAGGTGCTTCGGAGTTGGTGCAAACTTAGAAGATGAAATCCATCGTATATTTTTCTTAAAAAGTGAAGTTTAAAAAATCTAGACATGTGATCGGACGAATGCGTTGATGAAATGAAAATGTGTTAACTATATCGAGTAAATTCAGTGAAATCCTAGGTAAAAGTACAGAAACAACTGGTATCGTGAGTAAATATGGCCATTATTTTTAAGTTTAGAAGTCTGCATTTTTGAAATTTTACAATTTTTGAGAAATAACTTAACTTCAACTTTTTTCCTATTGCGTCATAGTTTAAGCTAGGGTTGAGAACACATTGTATAAATTGTATATAATTAATTGATTTGTTTGTTTGTTTAATTTTCTTTGTAATGTTGATATATCTTGTTGTAAGTAATCATTCTTTAATTATGTCAGAGTAAACGAATAGTTGTCCTGCCATGGTGTCTTGAATTTCTTTATTCAGCCACGTACATCCGGTTAGCTTGTACTTTAACAGCCAGGTACTCACCCCTGAGAAAGTTAAACTAATTTAATAAATATTTCACAGTAATTAATAATTATGGATAGACAGATGCTAATAGAGCATAGATGAAGTTATATGTGGATTATTATAGGTTATGATCATTATTATTTTTTTTTATTATTATTTTTGAGTTGTAAGGTGAAACTTAAGGTGATATTAAGATATAATTCTACGTTGGAGTTAAGGAGATACATGATGTATGGTGATTTTTGTCTATGGAGGTAAAGCAGTAGGCCTAAGAGGTGTTTTTTGATGATTTAAGGTATTTTATGAATGACGATTTCTGGTGTATTAAGGTGAATAAATAAAAGAAGTGAAGGAGAGGTGTTAATAATTGCTGAATAATCCACATATAGCATTTTTTTTTATTTTTTTGAGTATTTTTTTTTTATTTTTGAAACTTTTAAGGAATCCCATTTTTTTTTAACACTTTATACTTATAGATATTTTTATTTTTTGTAACCATAAGTTACAAAAATGGCTTTCCCAACGTGGGGCTGTAAAGCAGAAGAAGCTGTTTTGCAGTGTTTATAGATATTTTTATTTTTTGTAACCATAAGTTACAAGCTGTGGAATGCGGTCATCTTGTGGTGGTATGAAGTAGCGTGAATTAAATGGTCTGTAACCGATGGTTTGCGGCATATATTGTATACAAGTTTATATTGCTCTTTTTCAGTCAGGTCAAGGAAATTAATTCTACTATCTCTTTCAATCTCTAGTGTAAATTTCAATTTTGGGCTGTACCATTCAAATATTTGTTAAGTAGTCCTCCAATTGTCTATTATTGCCCTTATAGAACATAATAGTGTCGTCAACCTAATGGTGATACAGTGAAATCATATTCCTGTGCATGTTCTTAGGTGAAAAGATGTTGGTGTTTTCAATGTAATTGAATTAGATTTCGGACATTTTACATCAGACAAATGGGTCGGTTTTTAAAACTAGATATCGCGAACATATCCCTAGAAAGTCGATGTTAACACAAAAATCTAAGTTTGCTGAGCACCTAGTACAAAACCTAGAACACAAGGTTTTAATATCAATAACAATCACAAGATTTCTTTATTCATATCAATTATAATATGGATATTTTACACAAATCCCGAAAGTCTCTTTTTATGTTGAGTTTGGAGGAAATGCACATAAACAACGCATTGAATTACGAAACTGACAACACTCTTAATGAGAAGATAAAGTATAATTGTAACGTATTGTTCAACGCTATTAATCGTATAAGTACACAGTGCCTGTGAGGAGGTTAGTTCCGTACAACCAGCTGGCCAGCATGCTCGAAGTGTGCCGTTAAGAAATATTTGTTGTATTGTATGAATTGTGTGCGTATTGTTTTGTTTGATGTTAAGTTGTTTTTGTTATTTGTGTTCCTTGTGACTTGACAATGGAAGTATAGGCTTCCGAAACAGGTTGTCGTCGAAAAAAGGATACAGAACAGTTGAGAGTACCTAAGGTATGTAACCTAGTTTAATAACTAAAGTTATGTAATTATTATAAATTAACTACCTTATTTTCCTCCGTCCAAACAATCTTTATTATTATTACATAGATTACCGGTTTCGGTGAGATTAAACCACCATCATCAGATCATCACACAATTTTGTAGTAATTCTTTTCCTTATTCCAAGCATAAAAATGTTTTACTTGGTCAAGACATAAAATAACAAACAATAGACTACACATTATTAAAACTTTACACTTCACACATTGGGCACATGTAAAACGTTGAAACACATAAATTAAAATATCAAAATTGATTCTTGGTCTTTCTTCCACACAATCTTAATCATGTTGGTTGTTCAATATTTGTTTAGGTTTGTCTGGATTTGTTTGCTGGTGGAGGAGGATAGTTGTATTTATTTGTTGTAAGGGGATAAATAAATACAACTTTATTTGGTTAACCGGAAAAATTTATTATCCGGAACACCGCCACCCCCTTTATTCTGGATAAACAAGGTTCTACTGTACTCACAAATAGGTCTAATATTTTTTGAGTTTTTACCTTAATTATAGTTATCCCAATGCAGAAGTCATCACAGGTTTTAGACTTGTTAAAAGCATCAATTGAAATTATTTCTGCTCCACCTAAAAATAAATATAACTCATTAAGATAAATTTTAAAACTTTCACAATAAAAATTGTATACGTCCACAAGTAGGCCTAATTAGGAAGTGAACTGGCTGATCTGATAAAGCCATTTTTATTTGGTTTTGCTTAAAGGCTAAACACTGTATAGGTTACATTGCCTGAGCATCATGAGCATACTGTTCCTAAGTCTCAAAAGCCAAAAATAAATAATGTTATACAACACATATAACTATGACTGAAAATAAATAGGCCTAACAATAGAAATAAAACTCAAATCTTAATTCCACTTTATATAATACAGCAAAAGCAAAAGGTCACAATCTATCAGTGCCCTGATTTTAATGTGCCAATGTGTAGGCCTAGCCTATATAATAGGCCTACCCTTGTTTTGAAGAGTTTCATATAAAGAAAAATATATAATTTAATTTATGTTATTTGATAAAATTTGCCCATTTTATTTTATAACATAATATATATATATCCTATGTTTGAGGTTTCACGAATGCTGACAATTATTATTTACTCTTCTAGTCATTTTAAAATTTTAGAAGTCACTCTTCTGCAAAACAGGAGCTCATTATGTCCCCGAATGTCATAGCTTCTGTAAAGATTAATTTGATTTATCACAAGCTATATGTGTCTATTACAAATTTTTGGGATGGGAGTGGTACAAGGGAAGGGGGAGGTTTTGTAAATAGGTTTTCTAAGACTCCACCTACATTGGACAAGTATTTCTCACAAACCGATGTGCAACCGTCGTTAGAAAAACAAACACACACATTGCAATGTAGGTGCCTACAATGGAAAGAGAAGACCGATGACGTATGATCACCGACTGACAGGATGACCGATCAAATATATGTTTCTTTCCAGAAAAATTTGTCAACACGACAGCTTACGATTTCAGGGAAAATTGACAAATAAATATTAATCAAACTTGTTAGATATATGAGCTTTGCCTGGGTGACAAACAAGACAAAGCGCACCACAACCGGAAGTGAAGCCAGGACCGTGGCAGTCTACCGGAGAGCAATTATCTTTCAGTGCAAGTGGTAAATATGTTTTACAGTATTTTTAATAGTTAAATTTTAACATACTATAGGCTACTAAAAATCACTACCGTACATGAATTTGTCTGGATGATTTCGTAAAGCGAAGGGTAAGTTTCAAAAACTCCCCTGCACATCCTATCTTCATCATTACTTAAAATGATACATCCATATATTTTTTCTACATCTCTTATCAAGGAGAATGTTAGGCTATCCAGTAGAAAAAACACAGAAAATCATCGCCAGAGTCACTCATGATACCTCTGCAATACAACTGTAACTGATTCCCAATCGGTTGCTAAACGTAGGCACTTACATCTGAGGATATCGTAAAATGTAATCGTTTGACATTGGGTTGTGAGAAGTAGCCTACATGTCCAATGTAGGTACAGCCTAAAGTTCCCCCTGGCGGTCAACAACTGTCCTCAGATTAGATTTTACGTATCTCTTTTCATCTTTTAAATATTAACCCTTAAAGCGCTAAGCTAAAATATGGGCTCATTTAAACTTTGGCAGAATTTACAATTATTCAAAAACTAAATACATAAAAGCAATACTTATTGTTGTCTAAAAAATAAAATAATCATGCAATAAACTAAGAAAAACAAGATCTCATACAAAATTGAACCTTCCAAATAAATATCAGTCAGCTATCAGTACAAACAAACAAGTACCGTAACGCTGAGTGTAGCAGATGCGTCTTAGGCATAAGCCGCGCTGAGAACACTTGCGATAGTAGACTCATTTCCTCTGGGGACAGAACACAGACTGATAAGGAGTAACAGACGTTGCTTATATTTTTGATTTGGTCTAAACATACGCAAAGAACATCACCCTACACTCTATTGGAAGTTTCGTGAACTGTGGAATCATCTAAGCAAGTGTTTGTGTATTTGCGTTTAAAGGCGCTAAACGCGCTTAGAGATTGCGTCGTGTCGCGTCTAAAGGCGCTTGGAGATTGCGTCACGCCGCGTCTAAAGGCACTAGCCGCCCGTTAAGGGATAAGTTCGTAAGTTTTCAAATAATCACTGTATAACACCTGTCATGATGAACTTTTAAAAATATTTCTCACTTCCAACCATTAACCTGTAATTTTTGTATTATGTATAGCAACAAACTAGTTACAGTAGTTATAGTGACATTTATCGATTGGCATCGCTGATTATACAGTAAAGAGACAGCAGAGTCAAATTTATTGTAGCAGAGTCTATATTTGTAAATGTAGTCTGGAGTGTGAAATATGCCTATTAATTATGAGGTGTTTTAGAAAATTCAATATAAAAATTTAGGTTTTGATAGAATGGTCTAATTTCTTGTATGTGTCTGTTTAATAAATTTAAAATATTTTCCATACATAAAATGTTTTTTCATTCCACTTTTAAAAGCACTTCAAGGTACAAAAAAATTCTCCAGATTTTACACGATGAAAAATATAGGTTAGGCCTAAACAAGGATAAAATACAATATTATTTTTCAAACAATTATAAGTAGATTTAATTGGCTAAAGAACGCAGAAAAACCACTAAGATTGATTGAAGAGTATAGAAATACCAATGTTACGATGTGTACACAGTAATCTGAGAACATGCAAAAATTCACTGATTTTTAGATAGCCTTGGCTCTTTTAGATAGTGTCGCCGCACCAGCAAGAGGTTAAGGGTCTATCAAGAGGATGTAGCCGTAGGCCTACTCTTGAACAGAGCGACAAGGAAGACATCTTAAGACGTTTGTACTCATCAACAGGTTAATAACTAGGACTACCATATTTGAGTAGGCTAATTATCTAAAATGTACGAATGCACACAAAATAGTTAACCAGCTGCACTTCCCAATAACACAGAAGTACCTGTCTTGTTATAGAACAAAAAGGCTATTCAATATCTAGTAAGTAGGTAAAACACTTAGTAGGCGTTAAAATTAATAAATTTATTGATTATTTTGGGGAGAAAATATTGGAGTATGGAGTTGGATCTAATAGGTAGGGTAAGTGCACCGTGATTGACATCATTTATTGGTTTTTGTCATATATACATAAGCTTAAGGAATGCTATAACAGCTGTTTTGGATACGATATGATTTATAAAATATCTGTGATCATAATTCCTTTAGCGTCAGTTATCTCCATCTTGGAACAAGGTCTTGATTTTTTAAAGTTAAAAATCAAGATTGACTACAAACTTTATGTGAAGATTTAACAGCATATCACTTCAATTATTTCCTTTCATCAAGTTTGGGTAAGTAGTAACTTATTTAAAAAAAATCCATTTATATTAACACCTTTTTAAGTGTGTTTTGACAACAATAATCAAACCTAACTCTAAGTATTTTAGGAGGGAAATTCTTTGTTAATTACTAGAACAGAAATGTGAATTTAGTCAGTAATTGACAATAATGTGCCCATTACTGGGTTTAATGCTAAACCAGTAATTGACAATGTTTTGTCAATCACTGGTGTAATTTTACCATAGAATGACAGGCCTAATGATATTTTATATATAGCCTATTATTTTAATTTCACATTTAATTTGAAAGGTATTTTTCAATGAAAAATAAGTAAGAAATAGACTAATTCTAACGTTTTATTTTCAGAAACAGCCTTTCACAATGGCAGATAGCGAGAAAAGGAAACCAAAGTTTCTTTCTTCAGAAAAAGCAACGGAAGATGCCATTACAGCAGTTAAGTCAGGAAGATTATCAGTTTTACTAGCAACACATACAATGTGAGACATACAATGTTCCCAGGACAACGTTGCTCTACAAAGTTACTGGTAAATCTCCGGCCTCCAGGAAAATGAGACCAAATCCAACTAGTACTGAAAATGAACGACTACTAGCAAACTGGATTAAAGGTGTTGGGGTTAAGCGTTTTACCAATTTTAAAATGAGATTTAATTACCTCGGTGAAAAAACTTACTAAAAGTATGAACACTGAAAATAAATTTATTGATGGGAAGCCTGGTAAAAAGTGGCTACAATTATTTTTGAAAAGGCAACCCGATATTGCTCCCAGGGTAGTTAAAAAACTAAGTGTGATACACGGATCAATGTCCGAATAAAAATGAGAAAATGGTTTTCTCAAGTTTCGACATATCGTGATGAAAATAATTTAAGAAATGTTTTAAATGACCCAAGTAGGATATTTAATGCACATGAATCCGCATTTATTAGGCCTATGCTTTGTCCAAAATCCGAAAAGGTTTTGGGAATAAAAGAGATCAAGAACGTTGATGAATTAAGTACGTAGCAATAATTAAAAAGAAAGCTTAACAATACTTGTTGTGGTGTCTGCTGACGGTGGTGTTTCCCTAACTATGATAGTTTTTCCTGGCCAAAGGTTACCTAAAGGCATTAGGGTATGTTAAATGTTCCTGAAAACTAGGCTGTTTGAAAAAGACTTATTTTACTATTTATTATTCTTACATGTAAATCTATCCAGTGAAACACATTCCCTGAAATAAAACTAGGCTCAAACCTTTGTAGGGGCATTCTAATGGTAGCTAGTAGATGATGGCTGATTACAACCCCTGGTTCCACATGCTGCATAGCCTATCTGGATTTGGTGAAAATTTACAATACGACTCTACGCCAACAGAAATGCAAGAATAAAAAAAATGCCTGAAGTTTTAACTTTTATAGTCTTTAGTCACAGTATGTTTATCTGCATTTAACGGTGCAAGTTAACTATTCGACCCTAGGCTAACCTATGGCAACAGAAATGCAACAATAACCAAAAAAATAGACTAAAGGTAGGCCTATTTTAGTCACAGTATGTTTACCTGTATTCAACATTTAAAGTAGAATGTAAAACAACGTCGTTGTCTGCAAAAATATCAGTAGGCCTATAGGGTTGAATAGTAAACTTACGCCGCATTCAACATTTGATAGTACAATGTAAAAAAGGTCATTGTATGCAAAAATATCGGCGCAAATTTACTATTCGACCTTAGGCAAACCTACGGCAACAGAAATGCAAGAATAAAAAAAAACCTAAAAGGTTCTAGCCTAGCCTATGGTATTTAGTCACATATGTTTAGGCTACCTCTATTCAACATTTAACAGTAGAATGTAAAACAACATCTTTATCTGCAAAAATATTCGCCTAGGGGGCGTAACTTTACTATTCGACTCTAGCCTAATATTTTTGCAGACAACGACTTTGTTTTACATTCTACTGTTAAATGTTAAATACAGGTAAACATACTGTGACTAAATAGGTTAGGTTAGAAGCTTTAAAGCATTTTTTTTTATTATTATTTTTGCATTTCTGTTAGCCTAGAGTCGAATAGTAAAGTTCCGCCAAAGTACTAATTCTTTATTTGTTGAAAATGGTAACTAATTCACTGCAATAAATATCTGGTTTTACTTACTTGGAATGTAGGTGAAGGCTACCTCTTTAACATTTGGCTGTAAGAATCCTTCAGGGTTCTCAATATATTCAAATGAAAATACTTTTCTCTTTAGTGACGCAACAAGCACTTTATTGATGCCATTAATTAAAGACAATTTAGTGAAAGTATAAACATTCCCTTGGGACGGCAGTAAAAAATAGTGAGCATTGTTAATATTATCCATTAGGCCCTAGGTTATTTTTTTTTTTCAATATTTTTATTCAAAACAAACTTCCTTTACATACAAAATATCAATAACCTTTTGAGGATCTCAACACAGATAATAATTAGATTTAATATAGAAACAGTGTGAAATGAAAAACATAATGAAAATACTGTTTCTCATGATCAGTAAACATCTCAGGACTCGTTGTCAGTGGTGTCGCCTGTTGATTCTGATTCCACTCCAAAGGTCCAAAGGATTCAATATTTCAATACAATGAATAGATTGAATACTACAACCATTGACTATATAAGTACTAGTAATAGTTATATAGTCAATGCTAGTAATGCTACAACATAGTTGTAAGGTACATATTATTACGTTATCAAATTTCTTAGATCAAAGATTTTACATCAAAGAAATTTGCCGTCGGGAAGACATCACCCAACTCCGCCGTCGGGAAGACATCACCCAACTCCCAGCACCCAACTCTCAGCACCAAATAATTGGTTCATAAACTTTGATGAATCTTATGATGTAAACTTTGACAAAGATTTAAAAAAAGTTTAATTTTACATTAGGCTATGAAAAAAAATATTGTTAGCGAAACATTCACAGGAATGCCTACAAAAACCGCGATGTAAGGCGTAAGGCAAAAACCTTTAGGAAAAATTACATACAATGTTTTGCAGTCTGTAATATTGGGATTAGCAGTAGGCCTAAGTTTATGTAAAACATTCGAGACTTTCATTATGTTTAGTTTATTGTAAAAATATATTTATAAATATTTTTTAGATTTTTTATTTTTGAAATCTTAAAAACCGTTATTATATGAATAATTACAATCTTTCAACTGTAATTTTGTAATAATAGAATAAATAATAAAAATATTAAAATAAACCGAAATATAACCCCAAAATATAGTACCTAATTAATATCCCAGTTGATCAAAGAAATTGGATAGGTGTAATATGTTAACTTTGACAAATCTTTGTCAAAGATCTTTGATCAAATTTCTTTGATCCAATATTTTTGATAGTGTAATATGTAATCTTTTATCAAAGTTGGCATTCGTGAAATTTATTTTATCAAAAGTTCTCTGAGATAGTCCATTAGATATGTACATTGTACCTGGAAAAATTCCGAAGTTAATGGAACTTTTACAGGTTGTTTGGGGGTGATGTGGGATGACTCTGTCAAGTTTTCCAACTCGAGGACCCTGTGCTAACTGGGGGGGGGGGGGGGGGGCGAAAAACAAAAATGTTCGAACTTTTGTCGGTTTTCGCTCATAATTTCTAAACTAAGTGGTTTTCGACCAATACATATATTTTCAAAGTTGTAGAGCAGTAAATTTGCTACAATTTTGTATCCTTAAACGTCTTCTAAACCTAATATTAACCGAGATACAGTTAGAGATTTTCTCAAAATGGCAATTACATCAATATCGACATGCTGGAACACGGGGGGGGGGGGGGGGCCGCTGACCAAGTGCCTGTTTTTGTGAAGTGTAGTTATTTCAATGTTATCCTGGCAGGTTATCACCCTACTACTGTAATAACTGCCAACCCATAATCTTGAACCTCAATAAACATACATCAGGTTGTTGAAATCAATTAATGATAACCAAGAATGAATTAAAGAATATAATTGATATAAAAATAATGGTAGTATGTACAATAGTACAAGTATATACAATTTATGTGTAAAAACTTCATGAGGCCACTAACAATTTGGAGCGCTTGGGGGCTGCTGCACCATCTTCGTTGTTTTCAAAGTTGTCAGGGTCTATGCACATGTCAGGTGCAGGTGTAAGGGGGAGATTGTCCTCACTCTCGTCATTTGTATCAACTTCGTTGGTGTCAGGCTGAGGGCTGTTTTTGAATGCTGTGCCTACGCAGTGCTTGCATACTGCGGAGCACAACAGACCATCGTTTTTACAGTTATGCACTTGCAGCTGACGATGCGGAGCAGCTGTTCTGGGGCAGCATCCATTGTTGTGGTGATGGGAACCACACTTGTAAACATATGAATCACTCAATTAACACTGGTGACTTTGTTACAAGATTTAATAATAATGAGGGTGTTTTAAGAATGAAAAATGTACTACTTCAGGATGACGAGAATAATAATACCCACCTTGTTTAATAATTTTCCATTCCCAAGCAGATGGCAACTTCTCGTAGACCCCTTGGCTTCCCATCCATGTCTGGACTTGTTGTTAAGTCCTGAATGAATGGTACTTAGCTACATCTCTGGTTGGTGGCAGTCTGGCAAGTTGGCAGCTCGGCTTTGCCACGACAGTGGTGAAAATGTGGTATCTCAGGTCATCGAGGTTGTCACGTCCAATGTTCCCTCCATACAGTTCCACCAAGAACTTCTCTCCAACGTCAGCAATTTGAGCTGGAGCTGCCTCTGGGTCCTTGAAAATCTCCAACATCTTGGAGAGGCCGGGGTTCTTTTGATACTGTTTGCACCGGGCAAAAACCCGACACAAATGGGCTAGTTACTACGGTAATTAGGCCTAAAACTAAGAGTCAGAAATTGAAGCCAATAGGCCTAAATATGCAAATGTAGAGTTAGTAATAAATAAAATAACACTTTGTAAATAGGTATCACGAGAAAAAATGTATGTAAAAAAAGGAAGTAATTTAAAATAATTATATTGTGTCAATGTTAAACGTAATAGAAGCAAAGCTCAGTGAATTATTCTAAGGGAAATCGACAGGATAATAATTCTTGTCGAGTTTTGTCTAATGCTGCAGAACTCTGTACTATTGCCATGCGCCATAAGAGGCTATGTTAAAATTTTAAAGTATTTTAAGATATAAAAATAGTAAATTCTTTTTAATGAAATCTATAGAGGAGAAGAAGACAATAATAATCTAATTAACAGAATTGTTTTAATTAAAATAATTACGAAGCTATAGAGCAAATACTTAGGTGAAAATGCTAAAATCCACAAATTAAAATAATTCAAAGGCCTAAATTGGGGATAAAGTAAAGAATAATAAATTAATAATAATTAACCAAAAATAAATTAACCTAATTAAATATTTTTGAAAGAAAATGCTCAAAAATACATAAACTAAAATAACTAATTAAATCAAGGGAAATGAGGTATACATTTAATAATAAATATATATGAAATAAGGTGTAATATATATGTTTATGTAAGATACCATGTGAGAAGGAGGCATAAACCAAAAAGGGGGTTGCCAAATCCAAAATTCGACGATTCACAGATAATAGGCCACAGAACCGTGCCCGAAGTGAAGAAGGAATATAGAAGAATAGTTTTGGAAGTTTGGGAACCTGGAGAAGAAGATGGAACCAAGATAATTCAAATTTGGACCATTTTGAAAAAGTTAAAACTCAAAATTAATGAAAAATTAACGAAGGCGACAACTTGAGAACCAAGAACCCTAGAACTACAACTCAAAGGAAGAAGGAATCAGAAGATGGTAAAGAATCCAATGAGCCAAAGAAATCCAAAATCGGACCAGGGGTTACGAAGTTAGAGCACTTTGAAAGTTTTAAATACAAAAAGTGCATAAATCCTGTACGGACTGGCATAACTTGTGTCAACAAAGTGAGGGGAGCTAGAGGTATGACGTAATGGTCACCACCACCGAGGCCAATACAATTACTTATTGCGCTGCAAATGAAAAAAATAATTATCGACGAAATCAAAGTGGATTAATGAAAATAAAGTCGTGGGACCTAATTTAAATAATTAAAGGAAGATTCTACAAGCTAGAAAAACCAAATAAATCACCAGAGAAACGAAGTTACTAAAAAAGGGAAGAGTAAGTCTCTTGACTTCGATTTGAACAGTACGAGATTGAGGAAAGGAAAATTAAATTTAGTTGCGAATTGATAACCACCCGAGGACCACGTACAAGTCTGCAGAAGCAGCAGTAGGTCGGCGAATATCACCAACTCCGGTACAGTTAGGCGGGCCGTAATAAATCGCTATACATTTAAAGAAGAAGAGTGATCCTAAGGGATTGAAGATATAGTTGCGTTCAGATAGCCATCCAAGGACCACGTCAAGTTTGCAGAAGCAGCAGTAGGTCGGCGAGAATCACCAACTCCGGTACAAGTCAGTGGGCCGTAATAAATCGCTATACATTAAGGAAGAGGAGAAATCCTGGGAGGAAGGAAGAAAGAAGAGGATCAAGGGCTTCATTCCAAGGCCTAAACCACCTAGGAGGAAAGCTGCGATCAATTATATTTATTTGTGAGTGGCAAATAACCAAGCTATATAATTTTTAAAATAAATAAAATCCAAAGAAAATTTTTTCAAAAATAAAATCAAAAGTAATAGTAAATTCAGGGGAAAGTGTAAAAGTAAAATCATTCAGGAATATTCCCTATTCTCACAATGGTATAAAAGCCTTTCAATATAAATGTAAATAATATCATAGTTGTGAATATCAGTAATATATTTGTTTGAAAATTTTAAGAAGTTGAGAAAGAATAATTAATTTGTTTTTTGAAATTAAAAAAGTTTTAATTTGCAAATCTTAATTTTTTTTCATTTATAAGTTAATTACCCTATACCAGAAATTTAACCAGTGCTCTAGAATAAGTTAGTTCATAAGGTTATATTAATTCTTGTGTGTGACAAAGTAACTCCAAACGGCACGATCCGGAGAAAGAGTCTGACTAGAGCTAGTGAAATATCATATAAAGTGTCTTAATTACAAACCAATCTTTTAAGATTTAGGAAAGTTAGCGTATTTCCTATTTCTTGTCCACGTATGCGCGCAAAATTGATTTAAGGGCAAATAAAATAAAAAATAGAGGCGGGTGCGACGTAATAAGTGACGTCAGAACGTTGGGCGAAGACCCAGCGAACCAGAATTTTGAGTAGGTGCGCGTGTGAGAAGCGGCTAGTAGCTTCCGAACGGGGGGCTCGAAACCCTTTGAGCACTACAGCAACGAAACGCGCGTGTGCGGCGTGGCAGTCTGTTATCACCTTCTTCTTCCCAATTCCAAAAGGTGCTGAAGTGGTGTCGCAGCCACTTATGGCGTGCAGGAAGAGTATTATAAGCCAGTACCTGTGGCCCGTGTTTGAAAGAGTGGGAAGAATGAAAGACAGTTGGTGTGTTACTTTCCCACTCTTTTATAAGTAGACGTTTTTCTTTAAAAAAACCCAAAGCATTCAGCAGTACCAGAAGATCAATGTCCTCCCCTGTAATGACGACACTGTCATAATCATCGGCAACTGAGACACCAGTCTGTACAATCAGCACATCAGCGTCTTCTACTGCCTGCTTGACTTGGATCCCCTTGGCTTCCAGTTCATCCTTCAGTATCTTCATGAAATTCATCTTGTTTGTGTCGTTGGAGATAAATTTTGCCTACGTGATGGTGCTGACTGCTGTTGAGAACACAAACGCCGATAAGGTTCTACTGCCTTGGTAGCTTATCCCACTAGGATAACCGTCAAAAACCACTATGGCATTGCTCCCAAAGTGCCTTTTGATGTAGTCCACGTAGCTTTGGCAGACTACCTGGAATGTTGCTTCGCTTGACTTCGTCCAAAACACCCTATGTAGCAGGAACCCTTCATCAATGACATTACATTTTCTGGCGCCGAAGTCACCTTCGCCTGCGACGGGAAGGAATGCATCGTACAGCTTTGATTTACTGCTTTTATGCATTCCTTCTTCTGTGAAGAGAAACATAGGAAATGGGGCAAGTTCCTCAGGTCAGCCTCGGAATGTTTTATGATGCACACTCGTTGGAATAAAGTCAGTGGGTCTACTGTCCTTGATTTTCAGAGAACAGGAAAGAGAAGCCAATGTAACCCACCTTATCCTTCCTTTTTAACTTCAAGTCTTCAAAAATTTCTTTCTCCAAGCAGGTGTTTACGAATTCAATGGTATACAGTTATTCTGTTCAAAACAGGTTTGTCTAACCATTTAGAAATGTGACAAAAAGTCATTTGTTTCACCGAATTTTGTCATGCACGTCAGAGGTTTAGAAAAGTAAATTTCTAAACGATGATTACACAGTAAATATACGTTTTGGATAGATATTGTAAATTCAAAAATTAAAGTTTGAAATATTACCTTTCCAATGGTATTTGTTTTTTTGAGATTGGAAGATTTTTAGTGGGTGAAATATTCCATACAATCACGCGTTACAAATGTGTTGTCGCGGCACGGAGTGACTGCACTATAGTGTAGTCTGCCGGTTTTAGGGTTAAAGAGGTATGTGCACCACTCAGCGGGTAGTCTTCCCTTGTGTTCCAGTATGTCGATATTAATGGGTGATTACCATAGAACTGATGGTAATTGATAGTTAGAGGGCTAAAAAGAAGGTTTTGGGCAATTTTTGTCATTTTGAGAAAATCTCTCTAACTTTTATCGGCTGTATCTCGGTTAATATTAGGTTTAGAAAGGTGTTTAGGGATACAAAATTGTAGCAAATTTACTGCTCTACAACTTTGAAAGTAAATGTTTTGGTCAAAAACTGCTTAGTTTAGAAATTATGAGCGAACAACCGACAAAAGTCCGAGAATTTTGAAGTTTTTCGCCCCCCCACACCCAAATTAGCACAGGGTCCTCGAGTTGGAAAACTTGAGTCATCCCACAGCACCCCCGAATAACCTGTAAAGTCTAAAATTGTGAAGTAAGATGACGTCACTTTCTTTATTAAGGCATAGTCTACAATTATTAGGTTAATTAATTATTTTAATGAAACAATCTCGAGTGTGGGACATCTGGCTGAATTAGTACTCACTGTTAAGTGAAACTGTAGTAAATAAATGACAGCCAAAGCATCGTAACAAAATGATCTAACTACTGTACTTTACTGACTCATGATTTGATTAATGCACATGTTACAAAATTTTCAAATTTGGTTAAAAATACTTAAGCCTAATGAAAACTTTTATTAGAAGAGGCAATTTGATTATAGTAAACAATTTTTTACTTAAAATTATAGGCAGATAAAAAAGAATGTGTACTAATTTTAAAAATCTTTTAGACCCTATTTTATACGATTACTCAAAGTCCAAAAAGTTTATATTTTTAATAATTTCAGTATTCTTATATATTAACACTTTGAACCCTGAGCTCGAGTATAGGTCGGGTCGGGTTCGCGGCGCCAGCTACCGATGTCCGAGTATACCTTGGGCCTCTATTTAATTCTACATCTCAGCTCAGCTCAGTCGGCATATATTCGGGTTCAGGCATTGATGTGTGTTGTCATTAGTTCTGATTGTGTTGCAAGTTTTTTCGTTTATCAGTGGTTTATTATTGATGCAAAGGTTATTTCGTAAGTGTTTTTTTAGTGTTTGTAATTATGAAGTGTACATTATCGATGTATTAATTTATAATACTTCCACTTAATCACTTTTGTGTTGTCGATTACTTGGAAATTCAACGATTTTCATATGACAACATTTATAATGTTACAACATACATCTACTCGCCATTGTGGTTGCATCTAAAGGTTGCTGAAGGAAGTCTCCTCGCTTTTTACCTGTATCCGCTCTGCGCAGTTGCCAACTTGTTTTTCATCACTCTTAAAACTCCTTGACTTTTATACATAACATATAAATTAACAATTATATATATGACTTTTGTTTAAATTGAGTGAAACACTATTCAAATTACTGTTTAATTTAGTTCTATTATTACTTTATGCACTGTCTTTAACTATTCCAATCGTTTATTTAGCACAGTTTATTAAAACCACTCTTCTTACCCTTATGTATATGATGTATTATATCTGCCTGTATTTATTTATGTTTTAATGTGCCTTTTGTAAATGAATGTTTTATTCTACAACGCACAGTGTCCTTTCTTCTCAGGAACACTGAATTTAATAAAATGTTGCAGAATATGTTACAATCACCTACTGGAAGACTTTGGCAATCTATACTGTATGGCCTAGGTGATAATGTAACTGACCGCCAAAAATTTAATTTTATAAATATTTTGACGGAAACTTTAATACTAAAAAAACTTCCAGTTGTCTATTTAAAATTTCTGTTCAGCTCAGAATTAATTATGTTACTCTTAATAATTACTTTAAACCTCTGAGCCGTGAGAACATTGGAACTGAACTTATAATCTATTTGTGCTTTGAAAATATTATTTATAATCACCAATGAAATTTTTAAATCTATGGTTGCTATTCTATGTGGATATGTAAACAACAGGTTAGTTATTACTCTCAAATTTATGCAAATAATATGTTATTTATTTTATCAAATTATTTAAACTAAAATCAAAATACTTTTCTTATAATTTCTTTTATAAAATCAGAAATAACCCTCTTATATACAATTTAATACCAGTAATTAAATACTTTACTGATAAACGCAGGCAGAACAAGTAAATTTATATTATTTCATAAATCTCTTTTTTCGCTATATTATTTTATTTAACCTTATCAAACTTTAATTTAATATTATTTAATTTAACATTGAATTAATTTATTATTCTTTTTTAATAGATACAAAAACAAAAAAGTATGTAATCCTATCTCAAAACCAGTACCTTGAATAAATTTGATTGAATTTAATTCAGGCAAACTTTAATTATGGGGAACAACGTAAATTCGCTTTCACAGACCTTTTTGATGCTTTTCATTAACCAGTCAGCCGATTGTTGAAAACACCGGGTGGTTACAGTTGTTGGTTAGCTGCGGCTTGTAGTCGAAACAGCAGTAGCTCTCGTTGCTGAAGTTTCGCTTGATGGTTTCTTCAGGCAGTGTGCGGTTCCCGATGACTGGATTCTGGGTTACAGTTGAATTTAAAGATGGTTACAGATGACAGGACTTAGTTGGTTTATAGATGAATTCTGGTAGGTAGATTACAGATGGTGCTCCCGGTTCATATATTCGGTTCTCCCTGAAGTTATTTCAGCATGTCAGTTTGGCTCGCTTTGCCGTATTCAATATCTAAATGCAGTTAATTTTGTGTCAACTAATTTGATATGTTGCAGAATCTCTCTCTATGCACTCTACAGATGACAAGACGACCTCTTCCATATCACAAATTCTTCCAGTAGAATACTTCTAAGTATCTCTAACTTGGCAACGATTACTTATAGAACTGGATGATCGCAGAATATTAACTAATTACATCGAGGAATATTAATTGATTAAGAAGTTACGTCGAAAAAATATCAAGTTTACATCGTAGAATATCCAATTTTTTTAACCCGAAGTCGTGTAGGCCGCTTTTATAGCTTTCGTTCCTTCCTTTCCACTATATTCAGGTGCAGCACTTTAACTTCGTTCAACTAAACTTTACTTTAACTCTTTTTTACCATTTCTTTGGTCAAAATCTTGTCTTCCATCATTATATTAATTTACTAATTGCTTTTGGTAATTAGCAAATTGGTTGTAATATTTATTTTCCTTAAAATCAATTGTTCTTCCAGAACCTTTTGTTTTGTCAAATTTGCCAGCCTGTTCTCCCTTCTACTTTCCTCATGACGTAGTTCTCTTTCTCGAAGACTATTCTTCAACCCTTTCGCCTTTGTTCTTTTTCCTATAACTTTCCTCCCAGTTATCAAAATTTCCCCGGTGTAACATTTTCTTGTTGCTTAGCTTTTCTTCCTTCTTCACAAACTTGATTCGTAGTCGTGCGCCATCTGGTTCACGCCCGACACCTCTTTCACGGTTTCCTGCGGCAAAGTCTTTTGTTTTCACTTTTCCGCACTTGAAATTTTGATATTTTGAAGAAGTCTTTGTTTCATTGCAATAGCCGCCATTTTACTTTTTTTTGTGACATTTTGGTAACTTTTTGGAACTCATAAAATACTTGAAATTTTTGACTTTACTCGCAAAATTTATTCCACATACTGGTTTCATTTTATACAATACTATTCCCTACTGCATAAACTTTATGTTATTCTACTTTTCAAAACTTTAATTCAATTTAATTTCATTATAAATGTGTGAACTCGGTCACCTTTTTACTTTTATCAATTTTAATTATTTAACTACATTTTATTATAAAACTTTATCTTCTTTATACTTTCTATTCATTGAATTTTACTTAAACTCATTTTTACACCTTTTTATTTGCGCGTGAACTTTGTCACTTTAGCTAACTTCTTTATTATTAAAAATTCTTAAGTTTCTATAATAACTCTTATTTTTGGTCTACCTTTGTAGATTCCAAACATACCTTTCTTTTTGTCTTTTGAGTAAAATTGAAAATTCCCTTAAACTTAAAATTTCATACTCATTTATTACTTTTATGATTTGGATCTCAGATGGCCATAACCTACATGTTTAGTGCATTGTATTTAACCAAGAAAAATCCAAATTCATAACTTCCCAAATCCCTGTAATCCCACAAAAATCAGCTAAGTTAACTTTCCTCCAGTTACATGCTCAAGTCCAACAGTCACTTTCGGCTGATACCTCCTGGACTTGCCCATTTCTGCAAACTACAAGAACAGATGCCAATGCGTGGTTTTGTAAAAATCTATCTTTTTACCCTCTTTCATGGGCCTTGCCCGTTGTAGTATATAATGTATTATACGTCTTCTACATTAACTGTCTTGTTGTCTGCATTGATTGCATATGTCATAAGGGGCATCCGCTTGAGCACAAGTATATGAACACTCATTGCACTTAAAAGTCTTTCTC
The DNA here is from genome assembly GCA_018207615.1 of Philaenus spumarius. Taxonomy (NCBI): domain Eukaryota; kingdom Metazoa; phylum Arthropoda; class Insecta; order Hemiptera; family Aphrophoridae; genus Philaenus; species Philaenus spumarius. The sequence continues at coordinate 20,839 of JAGFPH010010378.1, read as the reverse complement.
CAGTATGTATATTCATGTGTCGTTTAAGGGCATCCGATTGAGCACAAGTATATAGACACTCTTTACACTTGTGACATATGCGATTTGTGTAACGAGAAATCCACAGTAAAGTATGTATATACATATAAAAGGGATACAAAGAATGAGAAGTCTAGTAAAATAAGAGACACAAGATCTAGTAATCAATGCTGAGTAAATTTCATTTGTATATATATACTAGCTGACACGTACGGCGTTGCCCGTGGTGGTTAGTATTTTCAGTCTTTTTAACGTAATTGTAATCTTTTGAAGTGTTCAGTTAGTGAGTGGTATTTGGCTTTTATATGTATAGATCTTAAATAATAAAAGCACTATTGTCATAATAATAAAAGATCTGAAATTATGATTTTAGTAACTTTGATCCCCCCAAACCCCTCCTAAAATTTCGAAAATTTTCATACCCTTTCTTGGAGAGCGCCTAAGGCCCTAGAGGAAGCTACATACCAAATTTCATTCCAATCCGTTCGGGCGTAATTTGAGGATGATCAAAAACGCATTGAAAACGCAAGGAAAAATGCAAACACGCCTATTTCTGGCGTAATTTTGGGAGAATCTCAAACATTTTTTAACAGACTACTTTTAGGCCTTAAACGAACCTAAGTACCAAATTTCAACATTTTCTGCCAATTAGTTCTCGAAAAAGCTGAGAAAACGCAAAAAATTGCTAGAAAAACGATAATATTGGGCGTATCTTTGGGATGTTTTCAAAATCCGTTCTTAGTGCGCGTCTAAAGGTCCAACTAAACATGCATGCCAAATTTGAACTCATTTGGTTCAGTAGATTTTTAGTTCTGCTGATGAATGAATCAGTGCCATTTCGCTTTTATATAGATAGATAAATAAATCAAAGACGCAAAACAAATAAATTCTAATAACTTAAATAAATGGATAAAAAGCAGACTTTAACATTTAAAATAAGAGCAGATTTAAACTTAAATTAATAAGAAAATACATCGTTTAATAAAAGTGTGTTATATACTTGAAACTAGCTGACCCGTACGGCGTTGCCCGTGGTGGTTGGTATTTTCAGTCTTTTTAACGTAATTGTATTCTTTTTAAGTGTTCAGTCAGTGAGTGGTATTTGGCTTTTATATATATAGATCTTAAATAATAAAAGCACATTGTCATAATAATAAAAGATCTGAAATTATGATTTTAGTAACTTTGATCCCCCCAAACCCCTCCTAAAATTTCGAAATTTTTCATACCCTTTCTTAGTGAGCACCTATGGCCCTAGAGGAAGCTACATAACAAATTTCATTACGATCCGTTCGGTAGTTTTGAAGAAATCGTGATTTAATAACTTTGATCCCCAAACCCCCTAAAATTTCGAATTTTTTCAAACAATTTCTTAGTAAGCACCTATGGCCCTAGAGGAAGCAACATACCAAATTTCATTCCAATCCATTTGGTAGTTTTGAAGAAATCGTAATTTAATAACTTTGATCGCCAAACCCTCCTAAAATTTCGAATTTTTTCAAACTCTTTCTTAGTAAGCACCTATGCCCCTAGAGGAAGCTACATACCAAATTTCATTCCAATCCATTCGGTGGTTTTGAAGAAGTCGTTTTTTAATAAATTTGATCCCCCCAAACATTTCGAATTTTTTCAAACCCTTTCTTAGTGAGCACCTTGGCCCTAGAGGAAACTACATACCAAATTTCATTCCAATCCATTTGGTAGTTTTGAAGAAGTCGTTTTTTAATAACTTTGATCCCCCCAAACCCCCCTAAAATTCAAATTTTTTAAAACATTTTCTTAGTGAGCTCCTATGGCCCTAGAGGAAGCTACATACCAAATTTCATTCCAATCCATTCGGTAGTTATAAAAAAGTCATTTTTTAATAACTTTGATCCCCCAAACCCCCCTAAAATTTCGAATTTTTTCAAACCCTTTCTTAGTGATTACGTATGGCCCTAGAGCATACATACCAAATTTCATTCCAATCCGTTCGGTAGTTTTGAAGAAGTCATTTTTTAATAAATTTGATTCCCCCCAAACCCTCCTAAAATTTCGAATTTTTTCAAACCCTTTCTTAGTGAGCACCTATGGCTCTAGAGGAAGCTACATACCAAATTTCATTCCAATCCGTTTGGTAGTTTTGAAGAAGTCATTTTTTAATAACTTTGATCCCCCCCAAAACCCCCTAAAATTTCGAATTTTTTCAAACCCTTTTTTAGTAAGCACCTATGGCCCTAGAGGAAGCTACATACCAAATTTCATTCCAATCCGTTCGGTAGTTTTGAAGAAGTCATTTTTTAATAACTTTGATCCCCCCAAACCCCCCTTAAATTTCGAATTTTTTCAAACCCTTTCTTAGTGAGCACCTATGGTCCTAGAGGAAGCTACATACCAAATTTCATTCAAATCCGTTCGGTAGTTTTGAAGAAGTCATTTTTTAATAACTTTGATCCCCCCCAAACCCCCCTATAATTTCGAATTTTTTCAAACCCTTTCTTAGTGAGCACCTATGGCCCTAGAGAAAGCTACATACCAAATTTCATTCCAATCCGTTCGGTAGTTTTTGAGAAATCGTGATGAGTGAGTCAGTGGGTTTTGGCTTTTATATAATAGACTAGCTGACCCGTACGGCGTTGCCCGTGGTGGTTAGTATTTTCAGTCTTTTTAACGTAATTGTATTCTTTTTGAGTGTTCAGTCAGTGAGTGGTATTTGGCTTTTATATATATAGATCTTAAATAAAAAAAGCACATTGTCATAATAATAAAAGATCTAAAATTATGATGTTAGTAACTTTGATCCCCCCAAACCCCTCCTAAAAGTTTGAAATGTTTCATACCCTTTCTTAATGAGCACCTATGGCCCTAGAGAAAGCTACATACCAAATTTCATTCCAATCCGTTCGGTAGTTTTGAAGAAGTCATTTTTTAATAACTTTGATCCCCAAACCCCACTAAAATTTCGAATTTTTTCAAACAGTTTCTTAGTGATTACCTATGGCCCTAGAGGAAGCTACATACCAAATTTCATTCCAATCCGTTCGGTAGTTTTGAAGAAGTCATTTTTTAATAACTTTGATCCCTCCCAAACCCCCCCTAAAATTTCGAATTTTTTCAAACCCTTTCTTAGTGAGCATCTATGGTCCTAGAGGAAGCTACATACCAAATTTTATTCCAATCCTTTTGGTAGTTTTGAAGAAGTAATTTTTTAATATCTTTGATCCCCCCAAACCCCCCTAAACATTCGAATTTTTTCAAACCCTTTCTTAGTGAGCACCTATGGCCCTAGAGGAAGCTACATACCAAATTTCATTCCAATCCGTCCGGTAGTTTTGAAGCAGTCTTTTTTAATAACTTTGATCCCCCCAAACCCCCCTAAAATTTCGAATTTTTTCAAACCCTTTTTTAGTGAGCATCTATGGCCCTAGAGGAAGCTACATACCAAATTTCATTCCAATCCGTTCGGTAGTTTTGAAGAAGTCATTTTTTAATAACTTTGATCCCCCCAAACCACCCCTAAAATTTCGAATTTTTTCAAACCCTTTCTTAGTGATTACGTATGGCCCTAGAGCAAGCTACATACCAAATTTCATTCCAATCCGTTCGGTAGTTTTGAAGAAGTCATTTTTTAATAACTTTGATCCCCCCTAAACCCCCCTAAAATTTAGATTTTTTTTAAAACCATTTCTTAGTGAGCACCTATGGCCCTAGAGGAAGCTACATACCAAATTTCATTCCAATCCGTTCGGTAGTTTTTAAGAAGTAATTTTTTAATAACATTGATGCCCCCCAAACCCCCCCTAAAATTTTGAATTTTTTCAAACCATTTCTTAGTGAGCACCTATGACCCTAGAGGAAGCTGCATACCAAATTTCATTCCAAT
>JAGFPH010010378.1:0-11959 GCA_018207615.1 Philaenus spumarius | reverse complement strand
AGAGACATAGTTTTGATGTCAGTGTGTAGCAAAATTCATCAAGTTTTTCACCTTATACCTAAAGAGGTTCAATGTGGCTTCCATTGATGATACGGCATCCCATCTGAAGTTGATTTCTTGCCAAACCCACTGCAGCATGTCAGTTGTGACTTGTTCAATTACAAGGTAGATCCTACTTCTAAGCTGGGATAGAGCCGATAAGGGTGGAACAAACATGGTATCCTTGATGAACCCCCAAAAGAAGAAATCAAGAGGTGTCAGGTCCAGTGAATGTTGCGGCCATGTAATTATTGCACCTAGGCCCATCCATTTACAAGCGACATTTAGGAAATTCCGGCCTTCCGAGAGGTAGTGCAGCAGTGTGCCATCTTGCATAAAATGTAAATAGTGTTCTTGGTCATCCTCGTCAATCTGTGCGATTAAAAAGTTTTGCAGCATTTCTAAGTAAATTATACCGGTGATAGTTTTATCTTGGAAAATGAAAGTGCCGTAAACTTTTCCCTTGCTGATTGCACAAAACACGTTCAATTTTGAGCTACCACGTACATGTTCCAAGGACTTTCACTGCCCCTAATCCCACAATTATGTTTATTAACTGTACTACTCGAGTGAAAAGTCACTTCATCACTAAAAGTAATCTTTCCGATGAAATCTTCATCCAACTGATGTATCATTTCCACACAAAAGTCCTTACGAGCAATCCTATCAGTGTCTTTTAATTCTTGCACCATTTGTAACGTGTATGGTTTGAGGTGCAAACGTTTTATCAACACATGCCAAACAGTTATGTGCGGGTTTCCCAGCTATCAGCGAAGCTCGCCGGGTTGATTTTTTAGGACTGTTCAAAAAGCTTTGTCTCGCTTGCTCTACAACGTCGTCAGACGTAGAGAACTGCCTGAGGATTTGTTGTGTCTTACCAAACATCCAGTTTCAGTGAAACATTTATGCCTCTGATAAATAGTAGGCCAACTAGGAGAATATTTACCATATTCTGTACGAAAATTATATTGCACAGTTGTCGCAGACACTTTAATTCAAAACACACAGCGAGGACGCGAGGAACTGTTAAAGACACCCAAATTTGCTGCAATTACCACTAGTGCTTGCGGGTCCGCGATTCTATACTAGCGCATCACGTGAGTCAAAACTTGATCTATTTTCTTTCGACATGACACCAAAATTAAGTCTGTAAGTCATATGAATAAAGTTGTAAGAACTTTCAAAGTTGTAAAGTTCTTTTTGATACACCCTATATAATATGTGAACAGAATATATGCATTTTATATATTAAATATGGTACAAACCATAAAGTCTAAGATGTTTTGCAATTGATTAAAATAAGTAAAGAAATCTTTAAATCTGGAATCGATTTCTTGAAATCGGAATCGATAAATTTGAGAATTGACCCATCCCTAATACATAAAATATATATATATATATATATATATGATGTTTAATGATACCCCAAAAATGTGTTCTGGGGACCATGATCGGTGCTCATTTGCTACTCCCGACCTTGGGTTTTACTATTAGGGCCACTGCAATAGCTCATTTTTCCTATGAAAATTCGCTAATAAATTCTCAATAGAAATGTTAAATAGATTTACTTTTATGATAATTCTGGTGGAAAAACATTCAGAAAAGCCTTATTTTTTCTGCAATTATTAGATAATTGATGACCAACTGTAATTAGAAATGTTGCTGGTTGTTGTTATTATGTAACATAATAAACAAAAAAATAAACATAATAAATTATGTTACAGAAAAATAAAACTCGAAACATAGAGGAAGAAGAAACAGTAGCTCCAAAAAGGCTATCAGGGAGCTCTGACAGAAAAAGTAAGTTTGTTTCAATATTTAGCTTTACTTTTATGTAGTAAGCTGTTTACACTGTGCTATTACTTACTTGGATTAGTTTGAGCAAGGTGATGATTGCCTGCTTTGTGTGCTCACCATTCAAGGTGTATTTCTAGTCCGGTCAAATTGACATAAATGGTTACATTAATTAGAGTAATTCCGATTTTTTTATATGTTGGATTGGTTGGTACACTGATAAAAATCCAAGTTTTCTAGTTTCCCACCATCGCAGGCTCTGCCATCTTGAAAAATAAATCATCAACAATTTAAGACCAACATAAAGTTTATAGACATAATACGATAGAGCTCTTGAAAGTTTGAAACTTTTTCTAAACAATGTGAAAAGTACAGATTTTTGTCGGTTTTTGCTTGATAGCAAGTAAACGGTGAATCTGACGCCAATGTTAGATATAATAACATTTGTAGTAGAGGTAATTAGCTAAAGCGTAAGACCAAACTGGTTCTGCTAGGACATGCAGACTCTGAGATAAAATCTTTTGAATATTTTTGTAGTTTTTTTAGGAAAACACGTAATAACTGAATATTGGCAAAAAAAATTTATTTATTAAAAACAAAATATATTCAAATATTGTTAGGTTTAATATATAAATAAGTAGAGTCCCCTCTATTCCAAAAATCCGCCTATTCCAAACAGAGTTTAGAAAAATTACCTATTTTTTAACATAAAAACAGGAGAGTTTTTTAAAACATTTGGAATTTTCAAAATTCTTCCCCAGCGATTGTAATGGCATAGCCATAATAAACTACCATTTTCACAAAAAATCTACAATACAAAAATTGAACATTTTTTCGACCACTGACAAACATTTGAAATCAATTGAATAGTGAATACTGAAAAGGCTGAGGGGAGCGGTCACACCGTCTTCCTCTACCTGCCCTTAACCAAACCTCCCAGCGTAATATTTTATAGTGTAGGACATCTTGCGTCAGCACAAACAGAAGAGGCACCTGCTTAAGTGCTGAAGAACGCATTTCATTAACTTGTTGTCTTTATATAACGAATTAGAAGAAAATTAGTTGACATGATTGAAAAACAGCTGGTGTGAAGACATTGAATTGGAAGTAGTAGAATGTTACTCAGTGCGAAACGGAAGGAACAATGAGAAACATGGCGCGTTCACTTCAAAACGTATGAAAATGTAAAGATGTGGTTCAATAAACACTTTTTTCATAAAAGTTGTGCAATATAACTTATTTTTAATTACTTATCATTTATTTACAGTAGAGTCCCGCTATTACGAACTAATTGTGACCGAACGTTGTTCGGTTTAGCGGGAAGTCGGGATAGGCGTATTTCATTAATAATATCAACGCTAGGCGTTGATAACCACCCAGGTTGTTCGCCTGAAAATAAATATTAATATCAACGTATTGACTTGTTAAGGCATAAATTAAGTGCGGGAGACATTTGCTAGAGTCAGTTCTATACAGCTTTAATCGGCTCGGAGGAGGTGAACGCTCAAATTGAACTCATACACACGTAGACCTGGCAAATGCTCTTGACCTCGCCCAATGATGACATATCAATACGAAAAACAGTTTAAATGGGTAAGATTCAGACCAGGAAAGTAGGTATAAAAGTGAGTTTGTGCCCTCAGTCGCTAGGAGCTCTAAGGGGCGCAGTTTGCTGGCCGAGTGTGGGACAAGGATGGAAAGATAAGAAGAGACAGAGAGGTCCGACTGTTATGTGACCATGACCGTAGGCTACTAGCGGCCGATGGCGCAAACACACTTTTATACCTGCTTCCCTGGTCTGAATTTTTAACATTGGAACTTTTCGTCTTATTGATATGTAGTCATGCCTCGCCTTAGTGTAGGTTTACACCATCTGTTTTTTTTTTCTTCCATTGTGTTACGCTTCTGTTTTCTTCTAAAAACGGAAGGGAAGGGATAGGTTGTTCAAACTGTCCGTTTTATCATCCCGCTGTCTGTCTGTTTGTACCGCATCGTCTTGAAAAAGGGTTGAGAAAAAAATAAAATTCTTTCGAGATAATGAAAACGGAGGGGAAAATGTATGGACGCAACTGGCAGGTGGCAACAACACTAGTGCCTAGCTGTTGTATCTAATTCTTCCTTCTTTCTGAAAGACCCGGTGCCTTTTTCACCGGATGCTTATTGCGGTAACTTCCTTCCCACAAAAAGGATGGAAAATGTGAATAAAACAAAACCAGCTTTCATTCCAATTTAGTTTCAGGCGTTTTCATCAAGCAAAGGCTCTATGTATGTCTCTAACTTCTTTGTATAATAATAAATGTACATTTTTTCACAAACGTCTTTTAACATGCTGTGGTTACAAATAAATTAATTTTATTGATAATAAAAAAAATAAAAATAAAATGTAATTTTGAAAAAAAAAATTCTTTAAGTTAAATTTTAATTTAAAAATTATTTATGTGAAATAAATACTTACACTATTTGTAATTCCATAATTCCATTTTGCAGTATCCTTTATTTACTTTATTAAACTATGTTTACTTTATTTTATCATTTCATTATTCAAAACAATCAAACATAACCTCCAAATAGAAATATCTTACCAACATAGCATCACTGCCTTCTCTCAGCTGCTATTAAATCTTTATTTCACACTTCACAGATACTTTATCTTCACTGTTCTACGAACACAGATGCCAACCACTGGGCAGGTCAGAGATGGTCGCCCAATCTTTATGATAATCATAAAGATTGTACTCTCAAATCCATCCGCCTCCGCTAGCACCCGTGATGTATTACTTAACATAAAACAGCACATTTTTTAACCTTAAATTATTGAAACTAAATTTTGAGTTCATTTACCATGAAAGTACTTACAAAGAAAGGGAAAAGAATCAAATCAACTAGACATGATAACTGAGCTAACTTGTTTTACTCACCCATTTTCATTTCTTTTATCATACAAAAAGAACAATCATCTGATCAATATACATGAAACAAAACTTATTATGCAGCCATTTTAACTGTACATTCTCACTCACATTCATACACAAATAATTAATATTATTTAAAATAAATCTTCGAATGCAGACAAATGAAATATTTTAAGCTCTAATTACTTTTGATTGTGCACTTTTAAAACAAAAACATGATTTTATGAAGTACAAAACTTGGCTGTTCACTTTTATTCACGATTAAAAGTTAGTCTTTTAAGGTCAAAGCCTCAAACAACACTGTTCACCTTCTATAACCACTTTGTACAACTCCATGCCACTTTATCACCATTGTCTTGCGCTAGCAAACATTCTATTCTAAATAACTTCAACACTTTTTTTTTGTAATTCTTTCACCATATTGTACTAGGAGCATTCTACTTCACTTCTAAACCATTTAAAATATTGAAACTACAGTTTGAACGGTAAATTTGAACTTTACCTGCAAGCAAGTTGCTGGCATCGGTTCTCCCACCACCAGCTTCATGTTCGTCTCCAGTTTTAGACCAATCAGCTTCCATCTTATATCCGCCTGACAACCTATAAGAAATGTTTTCCACCAACCATTTCTTCTGTATTATACAAGGCACCTGCTTTGATACTCTTTACTTTCTCCACCCTATACGTAGTATATGGAGAAAGTATTGTTTTCGTCCAAATTTTCGAATTTGAATTTTTAGTGGAATTATCTGTTTTGGAGCTCCCTGAACCCCAAAAAATTGTTTAGTTTCATTTTCATTTCATTTCATTTCATTTTATTTAGTCCTTTGACAATTTACATTGCATGAGACAAGTCATTATTAGATATAATGCAAGACAATAAATAATCGACTGATTTAAATTTTAAAATTATTTAACAAAAAAAAAAAAACGTAAAACAATATAACATGTATATATAGAAAATAACATTAATTTATAAAGTGGCTGTCATTAATCCTTTTATACTTTTAAAAACTACAACAATAAAACATTTTATACAATCAAAACTTTTTAAAAATATTATACACTTTTACAGTACCATACATTTAAAAAAACATTACACAAATACAGTAGAAATGACAAGTTAAAAAGAAGAAAACTGCTACACCCAGAGGCAAAAATAGACCCTGCCACTGAGATCCCCACGTTCAAGAAAATCTATGGTGCACAAACTCCTCCACCGAATAGAACGATCCAGTCAACAGAAGCTGTCTAAACCTGCTTTTAAAAATCTTATAATTTTTTTCATTTTTAATATTTTCTGGGAGCTTATTTATCAAACGTCCACCAGCTTGGGAAGGGAGTTTGTTAAAAAGGCTTACTCTGTGCTTTTTAGCACGGTAGTTACCTGCCTGTCTGGTGCCATAATTGTGTATGTCCTTGTTCTGGACGTGATCACATTTAAATTTGAAATATAGGACTACTTCAAGTATATAAATACTTGGAAGTGTAAGAATACCAAGCTCCCTGAAGACATTCTTACACGACTGGAATTTCCTTAGTCCTGCTACCAGCCTAATAGCTTTCTTTTGCAGGACAAATATTCTGAGAAGATTCTGAACAGAAGAACTTCCCCAGAGAAGGATTCCATAACACAGGTGGGGATATACTAACCCGTAATAAGCGGTCAAAAGAATTGAGGGTGTACAATATGGCTTTAAGTTTCTCAATGCAAATATTCCTGAGGCAATCTTTGCACTGATACTATCAATATGATTCCTCCAAGAAAGCTTATTATCAATAAGGAGGCCCAAGAACTTTACTGAGTTTACTTCCTCAAGTTCTTCCTCTCCTAGAAAGACACTTGGCGCCTGGTTCATGTCATGCTTTAGACTAAAATACATGTACTTAGTTTTTCCAGGATTTACTGCCAAATTATTTTCATCCAAGTACTGATTTGTGGCATTGACCTGTAAGAAAGCCTTTTGCTCCAAACTTTCTAAGGAATTTGCTTGAAAGGTCAAAGTTGTATCGTCAGCAAACTGAATTAGCTTATCCACGTTTATTACTGACGAAAGGTCATTTATATAAATTAAAAACAGTATTGGCCCAAGAACTGATCCCTGAGGGACTCCATATCTCAACTGGACCTGTTTAGACAGCCTTCCTGCAACAGACACACTTTGTGACCTATTACATATATACGATTCCAACCATAATAGAGGTTGCCCGCGAATGCCAATTTTTTCACACTTATCCAGCAATAGTTTGAAATCCACACAGTCAAATGCTTTTGAAAGGTCCAGAAAAATACTCATAACTTTATTTTTTTTATCCAAACCTTCCACAACAAAGTCCATTAACTCGACTATTGCATCCACTGTAGACTTACCTTTTTGAAAGCCATATTGGCCACTAAAAAGGATATTAAATTTTTTTAAATAGCTAAGAAGTTGTGCCAAAAAAAGTTTTTCAAAAACTTTACTGAACACAGGTAATAAAGAAATTGGCCTATAGTTATTTATATCTTCCTTTTCTCCCTTTTTAAAGAGTGGAAGTACTTTAGCATGTTTTAATTTTGAAGGGAATACTCCCTTAGAAAATGAAGAATTAACTAAAACCATAAGAGGTTTGATAAGTTCATCAGAGCACTGTTTGATGAGCCACGTGGAAACTCCATCAATATCAGTAGCTGTTTTATTCTTCAGACTGCTAAACACCCTGGAGACCTCCTCCACACCCACAGGCGAAAGAAACAATGATGACACTCCACTCCCCCCACTATTTCCTACCGGATCAAGAGTGTTGCTATTTGCAGTATTACGAATAAAAAAATTATTAAACAACTTTATTAAACAGTATTAGTGGAATTATCTGTGTTGGGCTCCCTGAACCCAAAAATATTTTTAGTGGAACTTTTATTTTTGGTGCTCCCTGAACCCAAACAAGTGGTTTTTTGGTGATGTCTGTCCGTGTGTCTGTAAGGATGTGTACAGAGCTGGAGACCATACCAACGGTCTGATATTGATGAAACTTGGTAGGTAGGTGTAGTTTTGGATTATCTCCAGGTGTTTTTTTCATTTTTTCAAATTTTTTATTTTTAAGTGGTTTAACCCAAAAATCGCCAAAACACGAGAAAAATCAAAATTTCTTAAAAACGGCTCTAACGATTTTGATAAAATTTGGCTTATTTGTAGCCCTTAATGTACCCTACCATATGCAAAAAACCGCATCTTTCTAAAAATTCTCGTTTAGGTAATAGTAATAATAATAACATATTTTTAGGGGTTCTTCAAAATTTTTCAAAATTCTTTTTGGTGACATGTTTGGTGCAAATTTATTCGAAATCAATCGAATAGTTTAAATAATAATATATTTTATGTATATAAAAGCCAATTCCACTGACACACTGATCACGATTTCTCAAAAACTACTGAACGGATCGAAACGAAATTTGGTATGTAGCTTCCTCTAGGGCCATAGGGGCTCACTATAAAAGGTTTTCAAAACATTCGAAATTTTAGGGGGGTTTGGGTGGGTCAAATTTACTAAATCACGATTTCTCTAAAACTACTGAACAGATTGGAATGAAATTTGGTATGTAGCTTCCTCTAGGGCCGTAGGTGCTGATAAGAAAGGGTTTCAAAAATTATAAATTTTAGGGGGTTTTGGAGTGTCGAAGTTACTAAATCACGATTTTTCTAAAACTACTGAACGGATTAGAATGAAATTTGGTATGTCGCTTCCTCTAGGGCCGTAGGTGCTGACAAGATAGGGTTCTAAATATTCAAAATTTTAGAGGGATTTGGGGGATCGAAGTTACTAAATCAAGATTTTTCTAAAACTACTGAACAGATTGGAATGAAATTTGGTATGTCACTTCCTCTAGAGCCGTAGGTGCTGACAAGATAGGGTTTTAAATATTCGAAATTTTATGGGGGTTTGGGGGGTCGAAGTTACTAAATCACGATTTCTCTAAAACTACTGAACGGATTGGAATACAATTTGGTATGTAGCCTCCTATAGGGCCATAGGTGCTAACAAAGAAAGGTTTTCAAAAAATTCGAAAGTTTAGAGGCATTTTTATTTATATTTGTTGATTTAATTTATATTTTGTTAATATACATTTAACTTTGATTTGTCTATCCGGACAAAGCCGGATCGGGCTAGCTAGTATAATAATATAATATGGATGTGTGTTACATGCATCTAATATTTTCTATGATAACATTTTCCTACTTTTGCAATTCTAAATAACCACCTCCTTTGCTACTTTTGGGAAGGTAACAAGTTTCAACTAGGAGAAAGTATGTGGCAGTTATCTGGTACCGTTTACTATCTGTAATTTATTATTCTACACCTTTGTATCGAGGCTTAACCTTATGACGTCATAGGCCTTTCGTTGACTCTTTGTACATTGTTTTTCATTGTCAAAATTTTAGTTATTATTATTATGTCTGCATTCTTTTAGTTATTTACAATTGACAAACTCTGATTTATTTATTATAAAAATAAAACTGTCTGCATTCCTCTATGAAATTATATGTTCATTAAACCTTTTAAAATTAATTTAAGTTTGGCCTAATTCATCCAAAGTTTACAACAGCCCACCCTTACGATATAACCCTTAATTTAACTTTATTTATCCCAAAAACTCACATATATTACAGTCTTTAATTTCTCCAGTTTTTAAATTTAAAAAATCTGTATTTTTTCTGAACTCTGTTCGGAATAGTGGGGTTCAGAATAGCGGAACTCTACTGTATATGTTACAGAAACCTTTATCTTTATTTTAACCCTTGTAACCACTACCTGAATTGTTTCCACACATTATTGACACACGCTGTATATTAGATCTTTCAATTGTTTTTCTATTGAAATTTGTTTTCCGTTTGATTTTTTTTCTTGTCTTAATTCAGAATGTAGGCCTATCTTTGTTAAGCAGGTTTAAGTTTTTGTCCCGTAGTTTTAAAGACTTAAATTTTTTTTATAATACAGTCAATTTAGGTTTAGTTTCATCAATTAAATACAAGTACAACCTCGTTAAGTCGGACCAGCCGGGACCGTGGCCGATCCAACATAACGAAAATCCGTGTTAGTCGGAGAAAGAGCATAAAACATCAAAAAATAAAAATCACGGAATGCGGTAGCATTCCATGTGTCAAGCTATGGCACACTACCGCACTATATTATGTTTGAAATGAGGGAGCTCGATTTTCTTTTTCTCTTATTTTTACAGCCGTGCCTCTAAATGAATTGAAAATTCTTTTAATAGGATATATGAAGCCTAATTTTGTGATTTTGAATAAAAAATCCATTCAGAATGTTTTTAATAATCATATTGAAGGGGTTTGTCACTCATTTTACTCGATACTACGATCTTTCTTTTCTTTGCAACCAAGAATTTCTTCTCCCGAGAATATTTCCTTCTAACCTTAGTGTGCATGCTTGAAGCTATGGCACACCACCGCACTAAGAAAATACACTGTATACTTTTAAAAAAACACCGCACTGTAGAAAAACACTTTAAAAATATTTATTCGTCACCACGCCTGCACGCAGCGCTACAATCATGCATCAGATGTACAGTCATGGCAAACAAACTTTGGTTGAGCAAACTCGGCGGAAATTCGATCACCGTGCAGTACGCTAAAATTACGCGCTCTTATAAAACAATAGCGGTAACCATATTTTTATTTATTGAAAACCGGTCCGGGTTACCCGTGGATCCGACTTAACGTGGGCCGACTTAACGAGGTTGTACTCTAACTAGGTTTAATTTGCTTTATTGTTATTATTCCTGCCACCTACTTTTAGGCATAACTTAAGTAGTTTTACAAGCTAAGAGTGTATGTGTTTTCTAAAGAATCCGTTATGATTCTTAATAATGACATGCAAAAACCTTAAAAGTTTTTAAAAGTATCCTTTTAAGTTTTTAATTGACATAGCCTCACTCTAGATGGATCAGCCATTAAATTTTTCACCTTTATAATTTTTACGTTTGTAATTTTTCTATTACATTTTTGCAAGCTGATTTCCCATCTTTTTATAATACAGTACAACCTGTCATATTCGAACTAATATGGCGATCGGCCAATCCGGATATGGAAAAATCCGGATATAGCAAGGTAATTTATAAATAGTCAAAGGGCCCAAAACAATGACAGCCATTATTGTTGAATACTATTTTTAGATGTTTCAAGGTTTACACTTGTATTTCCTGTACTACAATGTACTATATAGGCTAAAAAATTGCATCTGTACACAACCATGACTATTGGTAGTTAAAAGTAAACAATAAGAGATACAAAAATTTGTTTGGAGATGCGTCCGGTTATGGAAGAGTCTGGATGTGACAGGTCGTACTGTACATCAAAATAGAATTCACTTATACATTATTTTATCCTCAATAAAGCTTCATAACACTCATTTTCCATTCGTGGCAAAAAGATGTGATCCTAATTTAACTACAGTATTTATGCAATTAAGAAACATAAATACTAGATCTGCTATAGAGATTGTAATCTGACCTAGTTACTCAAATTTACCTCATAAACTCTATATTTTAAATATTTAAATAACTAATCATTTCTATCATGTAATTAAAATAACTATAACAAACTGTTTATTCAATCAATTTTATTTTCCAGATTTGAAGACATCAAGCTTTAATGTAAATGTTTCTAAACGGAAACAGTACGATACAGAAAAGACTTTAAAGTGTAAGGAATGCTTATATACTTCTGCCCTTTCGAGTAGACTCAAACAACACATGAAAATACATACTGGAGAAAGACTTTTTAAGTGCAATAAGTGTTCATATACTTGTGCTCAATCGGGTGCCCTTAAACGACACATGAGTGTACATACTGGAGAAAGACCTTTTAAGTGCAATGAGTGTTTATATACTTGTGCTCAATTGAATAACCTTAAACAACACATGAGTATACATACTGGAGAAAGGCCTTTTAAGTGCAATGAGTGTTTATATACTTGTACTCAATCGGGTGCCCTTAAACTACACATGAGTATACATACTGGAGAAAGGCCTTTTAAGTGCAATGATTGTTTATATACTTGTGCTCGATTAAATAACCTTAAACAACACATGAGTATACATACTGGAGAAAGACCTTTTAAGTGCAATGAGTGTACATATACTTGTGCTCAATTGAATTACCTTAAACGACACATGAGTATACATACTGGAGAAAGACCTTTTAAGTGCAATGAGT
>JAGFPH010010377.1:20930-40431 GCA_018207615.1 Philaenus spumarius | reverse complement strand
AAAAATTCACAAAAATGAAAAAAACGCCTGGAGATACCGTGGATTAGTACCTCCATACCAAATTTCATCAAAATCGGACGACTGGTTTAGGCTCTAGGTCTGATAACATCCACACAGACATCACTCCGAAAACCACTTTTTTAGGTTCAGGGGGACCCAAAACGGATATTTCCACGAAAAACTCAAACTCGAAAATTTTGACGAAAACAATACTTTCTCCATATACTATGGTATAGGGGGAGAAAGTAAAAAGCGAGTGTATCCGTACTTCGAACGTACATACAAACGTACGTGAGTAACAATATAACAGCTGATTTCATCAATCATCTGTAATACTTAAACAAAACCAAGCGAAGATTATACTTTGACGTTGTGTTTACAACTTAAATCTTGTGAAGTTGATTTAGAAAATAAACGGTACCAGGAACTGGCACATACTTTCTCACAAAAATATTTACATTATCAAACAGATTCACTGTGACTTGTAGGGTGGGGTAGGAGAGGTGGTTTTTTATTAAAGTGGAGATTAACTAATAAATATTATTATTATTATTATATATAGAGAGAAAACTATTCGATCGATTTCGAACAAATTTGCACCAAACAAGTCAATTAGGCCTATATAGATGCACGAAAAAAGGTTTTGAAACATTTTGAAAAATAACGCCTTTTATGGCAAAAAAAACCCCAAAAATCAGTTATTATTATTGGCTAAACCAGAAACATTATTTTTAGAAAGATGCGGTTTTTTGTAAATGGTGGGGTACATTAAAGGCTACCATTAAGTGGGAGTGGGTCCGGTACTCCTAAAATCGAGAAACCCATTGATAAGTCACGTGGCTCTAGATCGGGTAATTTTCAAGATAACAAGCTGAGACTCAGCAAAAATGTTTAAAATATATATTTTAACTCCTACGTCAAGTTTCAATTCGATATATTAAAATTCAGCCAATTTAGAATGAGCCAACGCTTCATATATATGAATGAGATTTCAACTTTTAGTGATTTCCCCAGCTGCAAAATACATACCTGCATTATCGAATTTTTCCAGACAAACCATTGCTCGGAGGAAAGAAATACATATGACATTTTTTATTGAAAAATACTTCTCCTACACGGTGGTATTTTTTATTTTTATTTATCTTCATCCCAGCTCGAAATATTAAGGAATATCGAAAAAACAAAATGTTTTTCATTTTTTTTTTTCGACTTTGGGAAATCGATAGACTGGTAAACTTTTTTTTATATTAATCTACATACTTTAAGGTACTTATAAAAAAACAGCCGTATTGTAAATTACTGGTAGTTGTAATCTACACCGACTGGCTATAAAGCTTGCTAACCCGCGTATATTCCAATAACCATAACTCAACATTTCACTAAACATTTTGGGAGGCCAAAGTTATGGTAATCATGAAATGAAAGTATTGTCTGATCTTGGGGGATTTGATTGAACATTTTTTAGTTTTTCCTGCACAAAATATTAATTAAAATACATTCGAAGTGCCACTTTTCATCGCAATGATCTTGAAACTATATTTTGATAATAATAACTGCAGTTTTTAATTGTTTTTACATATCATCTCTTCTACCATCCCATCACTAAGGTTGCTTTGTGTGTTTTAAACACAAAATATGCTTTCCTACTACAGAATTCTTGAATATACCTATACCCGTACATAAATCATTTGTATAATATAATTACATTTATTGACCTAACCTAAAAAACCTGTTAATTGTTAAGAATAGTTAACTGATTCTAAATTTGCTAAATTGTTTGGTAATTAATGTAAATGTGTTCAAGAAACTACTAACTGTATTAATAATTCAGTATTGAGGAAGTGTGTAAGCCTCGATGAACTTCATTCAAGTAGCCTTTTGAGCTAACACCATAGATCAGATGAACCTTCTAGGAGCGCCGATGGGTTAACCTGGATTGAATTTGTACATGTTAAGTTATTAGATTTATGCCCATTGTTAGTTTTTAGAACTAGTTGCAGTAAAAAACTTTAAATAAAAAAAAAAAATAAAGAAAGTAATCTATACTTATAAAAGTCAAATACCATTGACTCATTGACTCATCACAGTTTCTCCAAAACTACGAGACCTACAAACATGTAATTTGGCACTAATACTCTTTATAGGCTGTAGACGCGCACTAAGAAAAGGTTTCCGAAAATTCGAAATTTTAGGGGGGGTTTTGGAGGGTCAAAGTTACTAAATCATGATTTCTCAAAACCTACCAAACGGATTGGAATGAAATTTGGTATGTAGCTTCCTCTAGGGCCTTAGATGCTCGCTAAGAAAGTGTTAAAAAAAAAATCGAAATTTTAGGGGAGGTTTGGGGGTCAAAGTTACTACAAAAAACCATCGAACGGATTGGAATGAAATTTGGTATGTAGCTTCATCTAGGGCCCTAGGTACTCGCTAAGAAAGGGTTTTAAAAAATTCGAAATTTTAGGGGGGTTTGGGGGTCAAAGTTACTAAAAAGAAACACCAAACGGATTGGAATGAAATTTATTATGTAGCTTCCTCTAGGGCCCTAGGTGCTCGCTAAGAATGGGTTTTTTTTAAAAATCTAAATTTTAAGGGAGGTTTGGGGAGGGGTCAAAGTTACTAAAAATCCCCTTAAGAAATACATAGTGTAATATATTTATTGATATAATATATTTTTTTGTTAATATACATTTAACTATGATTTGTCTATCCGTGCAAAGCCGGGTCGGGCCAGCTAGTATAGATATACAACTTAAAGAATAGAAAATCTTTAAATTATAAATACCACTACCTGTGCGGAACAGTATTGAGAAATGAGAATTGTTTTTTGGCAATTTTATTTAAAGTTTTAGATATTGCCAAACTATTGAAACAATAGGCCTATATTTATAATTTAATTCTTGATAATCTGTGCGCAATCTTTCACTAAACAACCTAGTAATCTACGATTGAGTAACAGTGCAATCATTACTTAATTAGTAGTTCCCACATAATATTAACAGCACTCGGCTACACTGTTTGTTCAGCCAGACAGTTCATATCATGCAAGCACTTGCTAACAACTTACTACATTATATACAAATTAATACATAATTATACCGCAAGATCAAGGAAGCAATGCCGACAAGTCAACAATTTGCTAAGAATACGAAGGCTTTTATGGTACATGCGTTTAATTGTAAATGTCATTCAAAGGGTAAATTGTTTGAATCATTCATGGTTTTTACTCTAAACTTTTCTATTCCTTTGTTCTACAGAATGTCGTTTGTTAAATGTTTCTATATTTTCTAAACCAGAGATATTAAGCCGTTTAGATATTTTTCAATTACTGTGTAGACAGAATATGTTATAGAACAACTTGTTACACAATAGTTACAGAACTATAGTTATTTTAAAAATGACGGATAAATGGAAAGGAAGTGTTTCAAGTCATATTTACCTCCCAATGTCTGCAGTTGTTCGACTACTCAATGACCTTCCCCTGAAACAAATGCTCTCCATTAAAATATTACTTCGACCTTGGAAGTGTGATACTTAAATCAGCTGATTGCATTTTTGCACGCAACGCTGCACTTATACACACGCGCAACTTCCATCGCACAATTATTGGCTAAAACGTATAATTTCAGTTTGGGTTCCTATAGTAAGGTATTATTTTAACACGATTTTTGATCTAGCTAAAAATAACGTCAGTTATTACTATTTGCGAATTTTCTAATGTAAATAACTAAACCAACTCTTTGTCACCTGAACTTAGTGGTTTAAAAAGAAATTTAAAATATAAGGAACTTATTTCACACATTCATAAAACCTAAGAACGATTCTATACAGGGTGGGCCAGCTAAAGTGTGACAATAGCTAACTTTTAAAATACGATTTGGACAAAAATGTTTAAATAGAACATCCGCCCTAAATTTTTTACCTTTTTTGGACTGTGTATAAACATTTTCAAAATCCGCCATTTTGTATTCACCGTTTGAAAGCTTTGATTAAATTTTATGGGGGAGTGATGGTTTGATATTTTATTGTACTAATTTGATTTTTAAAAAAGTTTGTTGTCTGAAGCATGGTTTAGAAGTCGGTTATTGTAACCTTTATGAGTGATTAGCTGTAAGAAAATGAAACTTTGACTTCATTTTACAGGAGAACCGTTAGGTTTATCAAAAAAATGTAAAGAACAAAAAAGTCTTCAAATTGCCCATAAAATCCAAAAACGTCATACAAATGAGGGGTTTCCCTTTTAAAAAATGAAGTTGGCCACCATTTTGGATTCAAAATGGCGGATTTTGAATTTTTTTTACACACAGTCCAAAAGGTATACAAAATTAAGGGCGGATGTTCTATTTAAACATTTTTGTCCGAATCGTATTTTAAAAGTTAGCTGCTGTCACACTTTAGCTGGTCCACACTGTATAAACACTAAAAATCACTGCGGTTTTCGCAGGATAAAAACATAAACAAGAAGAATTTAGAATACAACAACAAAACAAATTCCTAAACAAAAACATAACCTTAAAATTAAAAATACAATTTATTTAAAAGTGTGACATCAGCCGTTAATTGAAATGCAACTGAGAAATAGCGTACAGTAGTTTAGAGTGAACAAATGTCCCTATGTATTTGAAATTGACAAATAGAACTGATTTACTATTTATAGGCCTGAATTTTATTTTAAATTATTTATAAATTTTAGTATTTCCTCTCAAACTTGAAACAATATAATTCAGATTGGCATAAAGACAGTGGAGCCTAAGTGCATAGTTTTCGCGTAATTTTACTTATCCATCCAAATTATTCATATTTTGTTATGGTGTTTAAACAAATAGGCCATTATCTGTTAAATGGTGGCGTTTCAATGCATGAAATTCCTGTTTTCGAAACAAGATGAATTTTGACCCCTCTTATTTCGGGTCCGAATTGCCTAATTAGATTCCTGTGTAATTGTTTTCAAACTTGGACCGTCCTCTTTCAAACGTCACCATATTTATTTCGATATAACAAACATTTAGACAATCATAGACGGAACACGATTGCCAACAGATTTGATCCTCATTTACAAATGTACGGAAACATGCATGCTTCATACGATATAAACACAACCAGAGCCGGCTCAAGAGTAAACTGCCGCATGTGCGAATCTTGGGCAGTGCGCCCCTACCGGTGCGCCCCTAGGGGGTCCGGAGAGTGAGGCTAAAAAGATTTTTTTTTAAAATTGGTACTATTTGGTGAGTTTTAAGCATTTTTAGATAGCTGTCGATCTTCTCAGAACTGAAGGTTCAAGATGCATAACTGCATGTTTTTAAATATTTAAGATCCAAAAAATATCAAGTTTTTACAGCCCTGCTTCTTTAATTTATGGAATTCATCGGTATAGAGTTAATGATTTTGCCAAAACCAATTAGTCTATTGATTGAATTATTTATGACATGGATTTAACTAAAATAAGCCAGTGAAGAATTAAAAAAAAAATTGGAAAACGGTTGACCCTAAAGGCCATCCCTGTAACTTCCCGCGAGCTCAAAAGTATGATGAAAGTTTGATAAACACTATTTTTGGAAATTTTGAACTGCCATAACTTTTGAATGAATGAACCGATTTTTATGCTATTTGCGGCAATCGATGCAGTTTTTTAAGTCCATTGAAAGAATTAACAACAAAAATTTTTCAGATGAAAAATTTCGGAGAAATTGAGAAAAAACACTTTTTTTATTTTCTTTCGTTCACGATATCTCGCGAATGAATCAACCGATTTTTATGCGATTTACGGCAATCGATGCAGTTTTTCAAGTCCATTGAAAGAATCGACAACAAAAATTTTTCTGATGAAAAATTTCGGAGAAATTGAGAAAAAACACTTTTTTTGATTATCTTTCGTTCACGATATCTCACGAACGAATTGACTGATTTTGACCGGACTAGTAGCGATCGACGTCGCTTTTCAAGGTTAAAAGCTGATTAGATTTTGGAATTGATTGGTAAAGCCATTTAAAAGTTATTAAAAAAAAACCTGATTTGAAAAAAATTTATTTCTTAGTTTTTTCGAAATTTCTCAGAACCTACCGGTCCGAATTAGTTGGAATTTTCAGAAAATCTAAGTTTGATGGAACTCTTTAGAACGCCGTTTGGTAGGATCCATTCGGTTAAGCCGTTCAAAAGTTATAAGCGGGTCACATACTTACATACACCCCCCCCCCACACACACACACACATACATACAGACAGGGTGACACCCTCTCGGGAGTGGTCAGGGAAGATTCCTAGGACCTCAAAACGTCGAGATCTGATGAATACTCGATTTTCGAAAAACGGGGTGAAACCAATAACTTCCCGATTTTAGAAAATTTTAAATTTTCTTAGCGGGAAGTTAAAATATATATATTTTTTAACATAAGCAATACAGAATGGCTAAAAAGGGTAATATAGAATTTTTGTTGTTCAAAATTAAATTTACCAACCTAAAATTTTACTGCTAAAAATGTTAAACCAGAGATTATATTAAAATACATTAATCACCAAGACAAAAAGAAAAAGATATCCAATGACACTACAAGCCTGCTTGTACTTAAGATTTCGAAAAGTATACTTTTCTTGACTTTTTGTTTGCAAATTCAGTAACGATTTTGCTTATATACATTTTTTCAAGAATCAAACAATCCATAGATGTCATGGAGAGTCCGACCAATCTTTCTTGGGACATTGAAGACCTCAGATAGTTATTTATTATTTTTAATTTAGAGAAACTCCTTTCCCCTGAAGCAACAGAAACTGGAAGTGTTAGTATAATTCTTAATGCTACTGTTAGGGTTGGGAAGTTCTCAGCAAACCCGTTTTCAGTTATGAAGTTTAAAACATCCACAGGTCCTCCAGTCATACCTGATTCTAAATTTAAAAATTCTAAATTTTCTAGTTTTTTAACCATAGTTTTGATAATTTTTAGCTCTTCGTATAGTTGAAGGCCATCAATGTCGTTTTGTGTTGACCGTCACTAAGACCTAGGTGAAAATGTAAAAAAACATGCCTAGGAGGTTAGGACATACACTGAGGAAAGTAGTAAAGATACGTAAAATCAAAAATTGAACTTACCTTTTTTAAAGATTCGTCATCGTTTGTGTTTTTTTGAACTTTTTTTATCACCAACTGATGAACAATTAGATTTAGATAAAAAACTTTTTCAACAAAGCAGACTGTTTTTCATCTTCCAAAACTATGTTGAGCATAGTCCCTTCTTTAAAAACCAGAGTAAAACACAGAAAAAATGAGTTGGCCGGCTGGATGAATCATACTATGCTGTAAAGCGCCCCCAACCCAACCCCCACTGCTCTTGTTTATGTTTGTTTAGTCCACTAATCAAATAAAACTGCTTCAATTGTAAAAGTAAAATTGTTTTCTTTATACGCCGCTACTGGATTTTGTAAAATTCCTTACTGCAAGATGTACTACAGCAACCTTATTTATCACAATTTTTTGCGCCCCTTCTGGCTTGGCGCCCTCCACCCCTCCACGCCTCGCACCCCCCTTAAGCCGGCTCTGAACACAACATACCTCTAGGCCTACTACTATAACCTAACATAACCTCAATCAAAGGATTCCTTTCGCTATATGTCTTGAAACTGTTACCATCAAAATATTACCAATAACAAGGAATTAACACTCCATCCCTTCTACTGGAGTTGTACGGGAATTAAAATAAGATTTTTATGACAAAATTATTCTCAGAATTAATTCTTTTACACAATTTCGGTTACGCTATAGGTTTTCTATAAAATATATGAGTAGACAGTATCAAAACAAATGAATCTGCAAGACTATATTTGTTTGCTTGAATAAATGCAAAACAAAATAATTCGACCACACAGCCAAGTTAACGAACTTCCAAAATTAAATTTATATGTTTTAGGGTTTCAACCAACTATTTGGGAAATTGGTCTGCTCAGGAAGACGTTGTTGAATAGCTGCCGGTGTAAACGAAATATATTAGAAGAATTTGTTTAAAACTCTGCCTCCAACCCTCGGCTCAAGCGCTCTTTCGTTCCGCTCGCATTGCACCTCCATCTTGTTGCCTCGGACTTGTGTAGGCCTACTGTTTTCTTTCGCCTGCACCCCTCGGCCTCGGAACAGAAGCTCACCATCGATAAAATCCCCCTAATGGATTTGAACAAAGTATTTGTATGGTATTTTACGTATTGATCGATTTTGGGGCGACCAAGAGAGCTATAAGGTTGTTTAAACATTATTTTTTTTAGGGGAAATCATAAAAACGTTTCATTGTAGTACGAAAAATCCCCAAAAAGGTTTAGTTCCGGTCGTAAAACGTACTTCCGGTTGTTAGATTTTATTTTGTAAAGAACCGACTTAGACAACCAACGTGTGTACCAAATTTGGACCAAATCGGACTTAAAATGCGGCCGTTAGAGTGCGAACACACGCACATATATATATATACAACTAGCTGACCCGTACGGCGTTGCCCGTGGGGTGGTTGGTATTTTCAGTCTTTTTAACGGAATTGTATTATTTTTAAGTGTTCAGTCAGTGAGTGGTATTTGGTTTTTATATATATAGATCTTAAATAATAAAAGCGTTATTGTCATAATAATAAAAGATCTGAAATTATGATTTTAGTAACTTTGATCCCCCCAAACCCCTCCTAAAATTTCGAAATCGTTCATACCCTTTCTTAGTGAGCACCTATGGCCCTAGGGGAAGCTACATGCCAAATTTCATTCCAATCCGTTCGGTAGTTTTGAAGAAATCGTGATTTAACAACTTTGATCCCCCCAAACCCCCCTAAAATTTCGAATTTTTTCAAACCCTTTCTTAGTAAGCACCTATGGCCCTAGAGGAAGCTACATGCCAAATTTCATTCCAATCCGTTCGGTAGTTTTGAAGAAATCGTGATTTAATAACTTTGATTCAACCAAACCCCCCCTAAAATGTCGAATCTTTTGAAACCCTTTCTTAGTGAGCACCTATGGCCCTAAAGGAAGCTACATACCAAATTTCATTTCAATCCGTTCGGTAGTTTTTAAGAAATCGTGATGAGTGAGTCAGTGAGTGAGTGGTAATTCGCTTTTATATATATAGATTTAATGATAACCAAAACGTGTTCTGGGGACCATGATCGATGCTCATTCACTACTCCTTACCTTATGTCTCAACATAAGGGTCACTGCAATAGCTCATCTTTTCTACGGAAATCCGCTAATAACAAAACAAAATTTTATAAATGAAGCATTTTGCGTCTTCCACAGAGTCGTGGAGTCTGGATCTGTGATAAAAATCTGATCTGCGAGTAAGTAAAATGCTCTTTTCAAATCACAGATTAGTCTAAGGAGTAACTTCTCTTCCGCTAGACAACTGTTTCTCGTTCGATTTTTTTGCGCAATCTTACGCAAAAAGAGTTTTTTATAACATATCCGGCAACTGTGGTCAAAAACTGTTAAAACATTTTTTAAACTCAAATAGTAAAATTAGTTGTAAAGGTTTGTTTTTCAATTCTGTTAACTAGGGGTGTATATATACAGTAGTGTAGTATAGGCCTACTTTGAGCGAGTGTCTTCGCCATATTGTTAAGGCATGTCCCTGCGTCTCGGACCTTATTTTCTCAAATTGTCACGATTGTTATTGTATTTTCGTGTGTTGGCAACAGTGCAACACCTAAACCGACTAAACGAAGGACAGTATACGTTGTTCTCCCTAATTGGGCAGAAGCAAGTACTGTATACTGTTGGACAAGGCCGTATGCAAATACACAGGTTTGGTCTTCAGACTTTGTTTGACTGACGGTTCTAGGTCATGGTTGGGGTTTGACTATTGTTGATTGTGTGGAAAAGCACGGACTCTATACAATAGTGATTGATGTTTGAGAGTTTTGGACATTTCAAGTGTTGCTAATGTACTGGGTGAAACTAGGCCACCTGAAGTGTGTTTTAAGATAGTTTGGGATTTTACCTTTCTCCCGAAGATGCGAATTTAGGGGTACTAACGTTTTTTAAATGGTTTACCGAATCTTATGAAATTTCAAATTAAAGGGTATAACAAAATTGGGAGTGAAAACTTCTATGATCAGTCTGTATGTTTAGCTCAGAGGGGTGGGGATGGGGTGGAGTCTGATATATATGTTATTTTCAGCTAAATGTCTGTAGATATATATCGAATCGGTATGGTACGGTATTCGAGATCTCGTTCGAATACCCAGGCAAAAATGTCCATAAAGGACCAATAGAAGTTTTCCCTTCAAATATTATTGGTGCCCACTAAATATCTTTCGATGCACCTCACCAAATTTGTGACTCAAAATGTATTTGACATTTTGCAATTATTTAATCGATATTTCTCTTCTGTTTGAAATTTGTAATTCTTTATTTTAAAGGTGAAACCCCTGATTGGTTATCATCTGCTGGAAAACACGTGTATTCCATTAACGATTAAACAATCGGAAAACACACAAAAGTTCAACAGTTATTTCCAACAAATAAAACAGATAATCTGGACAAAACAAGTATCTCTGACTGTTAACCAATCACATTCAATGATGCAGACAGGTAATAACAATCACGTAATACCATTGTATTTGGATAACCTAATAGAACTCCGATCCAATGCAATATTTCGTTCCACTGGAAATTCGACTTTTTTGGCGCTATCTATTTTGGAAACGAAGGAAGCTGGTTGGCAACACCAATGCTTACAATGCTTTCTCCCTAGCGCTACCTCGCGGCGCGATCATGTACTATTTTCGGCACCTTTTTTCCGGCACACAACCCCCGTATGGATGCAAGATCTATTTATTATTCATGATCTATGGTAATACTTATTCAAAACAGTTGGATGCCCTACAGCCGTGGCTCAGGATGTGGAGAACTGCAGTGAACACAGACAAAGCGCAAGCCATCCAATTTTCTCCACTACGTAGATTTCTTAAAGTCCAATTAACTCTTAACAAACCACCCATAGAATGGACCCGTCAAATCAGATACCTTGGAATCACGCTTGTCTCTAAATTAAACCTGCCCCATCACGCCAAGCAAACTCTGTCAAGGGCTAAATCTGTCCGTGGCAGACTCCATCCAGTCATACACGCCAAGAGCCCTCTACCACTTCGTATCAAATTGTCCATGTACAAAACATATATCAGACCAGTACTTATGTACGCAGCTCCAACTTGGTACTCTCTACCATCTGTTTCTTAGAAGAAAAAGTTGGACTCCTTCCAGAACAAAACTCTCCGTTGGATCACCAATTCCCCATGGTACGTGTCGAACGTCACCATCTCTCAAGGGCACAAAATCCCCATACTCGAGGATTTCATCCTAAAATTAACTAATAGAGTCAAACACAGAGCCGAAGGGTCTCGATACACACACACATCCAACAAATCATCACTGATCCTGCACCTCCGCAGGACAGAAGAAACGTCCCTTATAATACCATAAGTATCCAAAAACCCAAGCTCAATTCTTAAACACCATACACTTTCGTAGCCAATCCCAGCGTATCCCATAGATTCACCAACTCGTTCTCACACAAAGTTTAGTCAATGAACGTTCAATAAAGTCATTTTTAAGTTTCAGACAAGCAGCCATTGTTTTTGAAACAGATGCTGTCTTAAAACCGAGACTACGGTCTCCCCAATTCACCAGAAAGTCACGTAAGAAATGTTGTAATAGCGTAAAGTTCATCAGATCCTATAGAACACGAAAAAATGCTCGTTTCTCCACTCATTTTTCGATGGGTAAAATTCGTTTTGTAAAGATCTGGATTACATTATTGCATAGGTTGGACTTACTGTTATTGCCTTATAGCAGTGAAAAATTACAGATTTTTATGTTTAACCTTACATAGGAAATTTCTATACGGGCAAAGAGTATCGATCTGTTTTCAGCGAGTATCGATAAGTATAATTAATTGTAAACTTACTAAGTACTATAATATAACAATCGATTCATTATAACATTTTTTACAATGATATAAGTATTGATAAGAAGTGAATAAGTGAGTTTCAGATTGCTGCTTGCAGCCATTAGGGAATGGCCCCTAGATGCTGCTGACGCACCCCCCAGTGATGCGTGCGGAGTGTCTCTGTCCGTTATGTATGGTACTGGAGAGATCGGCGTAAATACCTGTGTTCGGAGCCAGAGTGACTTCCATACTTGGGGGGAGGGCGGTGGTTTAGTGGGTATTGTCCAGTTTATTGGATCGAGTCCCACAGTATCTTCTCTAACGAGAGGTCTGCGTAAATGCATTAACCACCTAAAAAAACCGATTAAATGATATTGAAGCCTGTGATGGTTTGTAGTTTTTACCGTTCTTGTCTTGTTTCGATCTACATAAACAAACAAACATAGCATAGGTCCATCCACGGGTACTAGAATACACGGTAGGGGTCATGAGTAGGCTGCGCAGTAGACTCACGCATCAGTGACGTCACTCTGGACCCACCCTCCCAGCCCGCTGCCTGCCGCTCTTACACCGTACACAGTGTTTTCACTTGTGGGATTTTTATCCCAAATATGGGGAAAAATTTGGCTGCTTGTGGGATTTTGGGATAATATTCAATTTTTCCTGAATTTGACATATTTTCTCTTTTTTTAAATATTTTAAATATGGTTGTCATATAATATATTGTTAATATTTACTTCCACATTTGTTGTATTTCGTACTATTCTTACTGTACACTTCATTTCATCATTATTCACAATTAATTATTTTAAATGAAGTACTACAGTGGCAGAAAAAATGTTTCCTGAACAACTTGTATTCTTAGATTGACACCATTAAAATTAATGGTTTCATCAATATAAGTTAGCATACTTTGATTGCAACTAAATGAACGTTTCTACTAGTTATTTTCAGTATTCGGTTTTAAGGTATGTTTAATCACTTTGCTTTTATTCTTTTATGTTTACGTACCTCAATAGGTCCTTAAGTTTTACAGTTAACCTGAGCTTGTACTATTTTATTACAATGTACTACGAAGACAAAGGCTGACATATAGCTATAATATCAATGTTGTGTATTCATTGGTAATATTACTATGTATTATTGTTTTTAAAACAATAAACACTTTTTACATTGACATTTTAGTCTTTTCCTTCCCAACATTTTTTATTCCAAGCCCGAGATTTGTAATAAATCTACTAAATATGGTGAATGTTTGAGTTTTGATAGTCTGTTATTACTTATGTTTGACTGCTATACAAGTTTCAGGAAAACTACTTTTTCAGTACAAGTATGATTTTTTAATCTATATAATAATAAACTGTACCAGGAACTGGCACATACTTTCTCACAAACATATTTAAATTATTAAACAGATTCAGTGTGACTTCATAATTGTAGGTAGGATAGGAGAGGTGATTTAATAAAGTAGAAGATTAACTAGTAAATATTGTTATTATTAGAGAGAAAACTATTCTATCGATTTCGAAAAAAATTGCACCAAACACGTCAATTAGGCCTGTATAGATGTACGAAAAAAGGTTTTGAAATTTTTTGAAAAACAACCTCCTTTATGGAAAAAAATCCAAAAATCAATTATTATTAGCTAATCGAGAATTTTTAGAAAGACACGGTTTTTTGCATATGGTAGGGTACATTAAAGGCTACAAATAAGCCAAATTTTATCAAAATCGTTAGAGCCGTTTTTTTATAAAAAAAATAATAACTGTTTATGGGGGGATGTTTTGCCAAAAAGGGCGTTGTTTTTCAAAAATTTTCAAACCCGTTTTTCGTGTATCTATACAGGCCTACTTGACATGTCTGGTGCAAATTTGTTTGAAATCGATCGAATAGTTTTCGCTCTAGCTTTGTATACAAACAGACAGACAGACATTTTGTAAAAACTACTTTTTAGACTCAGGAGGGGGGCTTCCAAAACGGACATTTCCACAAAAATCTCAACATCGATTTGTTTGCGATTACTATACTTACTCTATACTATAGTATAGTGAGAAAGTAAAAATGAATTGCTGTTCCTTTGTAACCGCATCACTTGAGAACGGCTGGACCAATTTAGCTATTTTTTGTTTAAAATATTCGTAATAATCAGAAATAGGTTTTTATATAAAGAAAAATTTTAAAAATTTCCCGAAAAAGTTTCAAATTTTGAAAAAACTAAACAGCCTCTTTTGTATGGACTCAAGAGCATAGCGCACAAAAACAGCTGTTCGTGTAAAAAGCTTAGCAACACATCATGTTTGTTTAAGTTTACATTCATTACCATATAGCAACATTACTTAGCATTTACAATCGGCTTATTATTCTTCAAACCCAACCCAACAGCATGTTTAGGTTAGATAGACCAACTTAAAGCAAACAAAAACAAAAAACAACTAAAAATGCTTACTGTATTTTAATTCAATTCAATAATTGGTTGTTACATAATATATATAAAACAGCTGGTTTGGATCAAAAACTTAACATAACTTTAGGTTAAGCCTGCAATGAACCAAAACACGTTTATTTGCAACCAATTGTGCTATTTTGCTTTTGTTTGCTTTAAGTTGGTCAATCTAACCTAAAAAAGCTGTTGTTTTTGAAGAATAATAAACTGATTATAAATGCTGAGTAAAGTTGCTATGGTAATGAATGTAAACAAACACGACGTGTGGCTAAGCGTTTTATATGAACAGCTGTTTTTGAGCACTATGGTCTTGAGTCCATAAAAAAGAGGCTGTTTAGTTCGGACGAAGTAAAACCTTTATTCGGTTTATAAAAAAACCTAATTCGGACCATTACGAACATTTTAAAACAAAAAATAGCCAAATTGGTCGAGCCGTTCTCAAGTGATGCGCTTACAAAGGAACAGCAATTAATTTGTATTATATAAATAAATGTATATACCGATATAAAATCGTACTGGCCTGCAAAATTATACTTTCGTCCCTAAGTATTAAAAATATCTAACAAAATTAAAGGCTGCAGGTTACGCGTTTTAGTGTTCGAATAGCAAATGACATTGTGGACTGTGGAGTCTGTATACAGTGCGGCAAGGCGGGTGGGTCCATGGTGACGTCACGTTTCCGAGCCGGGCGGCGGGGACCTGCGCGTGACCCCTACCGTGTATTCTAGTATCCGTGGGTCCATTATTTAGAAACCAGTTTTTAAAACAGAATAGTTATCAAGTCCCTATGTTTATCCACTATGACAGTGTAGAAAGTTATTGCAGTCTATAACGCCAGTTATTTTCCTAGACATACTAACTATACAATAAATAAACAGCAGGTGTTGGTAACACTGACCTGTGTGGGAGGCACTGCATGGCAGCGTAGGTGCACAGATCTAGCAAGCACAGATCTAGTTAATGTAAGAGCAATTGCTAACACATTCTGTTTCTATTGGGGGATTTGTATCCTTCTACGATGAAGCGAAATGAAAGACTTTTAGTTAAATTAAGATTATTGGGCATAAAGCAAACGTCCCCGCAGCCAGGGTAGCAATTCAGTTTGCCACCTTGGACGAAGAATAGTGCTGTCCTTCAGTAGTAACATGTGACCAAAATATATCATGACTAGTAGAGAAATTAAAGTATTTGTGTTTTCCAGAACGTTGTAGAGACGCTACTTTGTGGACATTGAATTGTATCAGATATAATACAATGCGCTCTCTATCTTCTACACAATTATTAAAGCCCAACCAATAAAGATTTTTTTTGTTATTGAATTTAACACCAAGTGACATCCACACTGACTTTGAGGGTCTGCTCCAGTAAACGAGAAATCCACCGGAATGCAAACGTCTCTCACTATATCCCTATCTAAACAGTGAAATTTCTTGCGCTGACATTGCCTCATTTCAAACCATTTTATAAGTCTATATTTTGTAATTGAGTGTTGAAAAAAAAAAACTGAATATTCTTTATAAAATTTCGGATCCGGCTTGCAAATTATTTTTCGTTATTAATTTTTTATTGTGTTAGGACAAAAATTCAAACTTTGTTCTTAGAAAATGTCAAAATCAAAAGCATTTAAAAAAAATGTAAATTGCAAGACGGATGCGTATTGTGACTGTGTTTAAAATGAGACCTTGCAAACAATTGTATGATAAAAAATAAACGAAATAAATGGTTTGAAATTTAACATTGCTCTTATTCGATAAAAATCCAAGATGGCTGCCACTACAGCAGACCCTTAAGGGCAGCACACAGGTATGTAAAATACAAAAAATATCAGGCGAGGAGCTTTTGCGTACTTTTTATAAACAAAAATAACAATAAATTTGACTTTTTCGGTTTTTCGTTGATATTATAGAAAGTCATGAATGGATCACGGTACTTCCAATGGGACATCTGTAGAGAATTAAGAAACCTACAATAGATTTTAATAGACCCCGGTCGGACCATTTTTAACCGAAAAAAGTCGGGAAAACGCTTAAAAATTACCATTTTTCAAAAACGCACATATTTTTAATTTACAATATTTAGGAGCTGTTTGAAGTACACATAATAAACAATCATTTCCGAACATTCTCCGAAAGATCTGCCCATAATATTGCAAATAAAAAAGGTAGGATTTTTTGGAAAAAGGTAATTTTTAAGCGTTTTTCCGGTGAAAAGTGGTCTGATCGGGGTCTGTAAAAACAGTTTTGTAGGTTTTTGAATTCTCTACAAATGTCCAATTGGAAGTATTGTGATCCAGTCATGACTTTTTATACCATTGAAAAATCGAAAAAGTCTTAATTTATTGTTATATTTGATTGTACAAAATGCTCAAAAGCTCCTTCCCGGATAGTTTTTGTATTTACACACCTATGTGCTACCTTTAAAGTCACTGTGGATCTCACTTGGTGTTAAATTCAATAACAAAATTAACCTTTTTTTGCCCTATTGGCTGGGCTAGTTGTGCTGTGAGTAATAGCCAACTTTTGTGTTTAAACTTGTTTGGTACTATACACTTGTGTTGTACATAACTTCTAGATATTATAATGTCGGTTTAAAACAATGATTAACTAGTACTTACATAGACTGATTTGTATCCATTCATTTAGCAACTAACAGTAGGCCTACAGTAATACAGATAGCTGATTAAGGTCACCATCTTCTATTTTTGGGATGTATGAAATACATCGAACTCAAATTTTGGATACATATTTGGTATAACCCATGTACAAAAACCAAAACGTTTTTTCAT
This sequence comes from Philaenus spumarius, assembly GCA_018207615.1. Classification (NCBI taxonomy): domain Eukaryota; kingdom Metazoa; phylum Arthropoda; class Insecta; order Hemiptera; family Aphrophoridae; genus Philaenus; species Philaenus spumarius. The sequence goes on along the minus strand of JAGFPH010010377.1, from coordinate 23,305 downwards.
ATATTTTCAAAATGGTGGCCGTTTAAATTTGTAATGTAATTTATCTCGGAAGCCACAAACTTAAAAAAATGTAAGAAACAAAAAATTGCCTTTTTTAACGACAAACAAAACGTTTTTTTAAAAGTTATTCTGTAACTTAAAAAATAACCGAGTTATTGGCTAAAAACTAAACATGTTGTATCTTGGTAGTTGTGCACAATATAGGCTACAAAATGTTCAGTTTTTAACCAACAACCCGGTTATTTATTTAGTTACAGAAATAATAATAAAACTTTATGTTTGTCGTTAAAATTCCCTGAGAAATTTGAATGTGGCAGACTGAAAAACAATCGAGTTTTCCTACAAAGGAGCAGTTTTTTACTTTCTCACTATACTATAGTATAGAGAAAGTATAGTGATCGCAAAAAAAATCGATGTTGAGATTTTTGTGGAAATATCCGTTTTGGGACCCCCTGAGTGCAAAAAAGTGGTTTAAAAAAAATGTCTGTCTGTAGGTATGTCTGTATGTCTTTCCGTCTTTATGTCTTTATGTATACAAAGCTAGAGAGAAAACTATTCGATCGATTTCAACCAAATTCGCACCAAAGTTGGCCTGTATAGATGCACGAAAAAGGGTTTTGAAAAACAACCCCCTTTTTGCCAAAAAAACCCAAAAAAACCAGTTATTATTTTTTTATAAAAAAACGGCTCTAACGATTTTGATAAAATTTGGCTTATTTGTAGCCTTTAATGTGCCCTACCATATGCAAAAAACAGCATCTTTCTAAACATTCTCGTTTAGCTAGTAATAATAATAACTGATTTTGGTGTTTTTTTGGCCATAAAGAGGGTTGTTTTAAAAAAAATTTCAAAACCTTTTTTCGTGCATCTATAAAGGCCTAATTGACGTGTTTGGTGCAAATTTGTTCGAAATCAATCGAATAGTTTTCTCTCTAGATAATAATAATAATATTTATTAGTTAATCTCCAACTTTAATTAAAAATCACCTCTCCTACCCCACCCTTCAAGTCACAGTGAATCTGTTTAATAATTTAAATATGTTTGTGAGAAAGTATGTGCCAGTTCCTGGTACCGTTTTTTGTTTTAATGTATGCGGAACTCTTCAAATTACAAAACCCAAACGTTTTTGTTTTGTTTTTTGATAAAAAATCGGCAAAAATATTTAAATCGTAAAATCAAAACCTATGTTGATCGCATTTTAAAGCTTAGAACATAATATTAAACGTTAAGTATTACAAAAATAACGGATAAACAGATTTATAATTCACTTAAAACCATTGGTTTTTATAGGCTTGTATATTTGCACGAATCAGGCTCCAGGCGTTAACAATGCATTATGGTACTATGTCCTGCAAATAGTACTTAATGATAACGTACATGTATCGTCCCACGCACATTCGAAGGTATTTGTTATTGTTATTGCAACAAATACGAGGTATTTACATACAAAGGTAATTGTGGAAAACCACTTAAACCTAAAGCCATTATTATACATGTTTCCATTTTCATGGGATTATAATACGTTTAGTTCCATTTAAATATGTTCTGTAGTGTATCATTGGAACTTGTTTACAAGTTTTCTAGCAACAACTTCATTGTTAACGATCGGTGCTGTGGTTACAGGTACATACGTTGGGTACCGGGTTCAATACTAGTTAAGAAAGGCAATAGGTTTCATACAGTTGTAATTAAGTAATGATAATAATATTTTTTTTTCCATTTTGGCTACATGCGTATTCAATTTAGTATTTTTCTTAGCTATCGAGAAACAAGAGTTTGTATACACAGTACTAGCTGGCCCAATCCGGCTTTGCACGAATAGATAAATCAAAGTTAAATGTATATTAACAGTTAATATATATCGATAAATATATTATACTAGCTGACCCGTACGGCGTTGCCCGTAATGGTTGATATCACGTGGTTGGTATTTTCAGTCTTTTTAAAGTAATTGTATTCTTTTTAAGTGTTCAGTCAGTGAGTGGTATTTGGCTTTTATATATATAGATCTTAAATAATAAAAGCACTATTGTCATAATAATAAAAGATCTGAAATTATGATTTTAGTAACTTTGATCCCCCTAAACCCCTCCTAAAATTTCCAAATTTTTCATACCCTTTCTTAGTGAGCACCTATGGCCCTAGAGGAAGCTACATACCAAATTTCATTCCAATCCGTTCGGTAGTTTTGAAGAAATCGTGATTTAATAACTTTGATCCCCAAACCCCCCTAAAATTTCGAGTTTTTTCAAACCCTTTCTTAGTGAGCACCTAGGGCCTTAGAGGAAGCTACATACCAAATTTAATTCCAATCCATTCGGTAGTTTTGAAGAAATCGTTTTTTAACAACTTCGATCCCCCCAAACCCCCCCCC
>JAGFPH010010377.1:4852-15930 GCA_018207615.1 Philaenus spumarius | reverse complement strand
GAAACCAAATCACAGCAAATCTCTAGGTCATGGGCGCCCATACCTATAGGCGGGTGCGTGTTGCTAACGCCGCGGTCAAAACCACTAAGAATAGTGTTCCTAGTGCCGAGGCCATAAATTGTGTAAGGGTCTGCCATAAATCGTGTAAGGGAATAAAAAAAAACCAGAGGTACTGACCTAAACTGTTTAGTCACAGTATGTTGCCGATAACAGTATGATTATAATATTTCGTCGTTATTATCACATTATATAATTAGAATTAAAAAAAACCAGAGGTACTAACCTATACTGTTTAGTCACAGTATGTTGCCGATAACAGTATGATTATAATATTTCGTCGTTATTATCACATTATATAATTAGAATTTAAAAAACCAGAGGTACTAACCTATACTGTTTAGTCACAGTATGTTGCCGATAACAGTATGATTATAATATTTCGTCGTTATTATCACGTTTAACGTCATTAAAATTATAGATTTGAAAATCCACTGCGCTAACGTGCTTTATATAGACAAGCCCAGACTTCAATATTTTGGCGCTAGCAATACTCTGCCTCAGCTGTCAAAACTGTCAAACCCTCGTCAACTGTTGACGTGGCGCTAGCAACACTCGGCGCCTGGAACACTCGGCGCTAGGAACACGCTACGCCTATGGGCAGAGATGGCCACCCCCCCCTATCTCCCTGGGAACGGAAAATATGTATATTATTCATTATAATCAGGTATTTTTCTTTTAAGAGACTGGCACTAAAATATGTTTTAAATGTTATGTGCCGTTTGATTTTACATATACTTATTTTATTTTTTACAAAAGTTCAAGCATGTGCTGCAATGCACTGTGTATTGAAAATGATCCCAATACTTGGGTGGGCGTGCGAAGCACGCAATGACCTGTATATTGAAAATACTGTGAAATGCACTGTGCGTCGGCCGCTTCTCATAGTGTTCAGTGTCATGCTCACATGTGCGTCCTTAGCAGTGAACTTGTTAAGCCTCATAACTCGGTCTGCCCCCCCCCCCCCTAGAAAATATCATATGGGCGCCCATGCTCTAGGTTGATTGAAAAAAGGACGCGAGACTCTGGCGAGTTAGAAGTGAAGCAGTTAATGTTATCATAGATCATGAATAATAAATAGATCTTGCATCCATACGGGGGCTGTGTGCCGGAAAAAAGGTTGTCGCGAAAATAGTACATGATCGCGCCGCGAGGTAGCGCTAGGGAGAAATCATTGGTAGCGTTGGTGTTTCATACAGCTTCCGTCGTTTCCCCGATAGATAACGCCACTATCGTCGAATTTCCAGTTGAACAAAATATTGCATTGGATCGGAGTTCTATTGGGTTATCCAAATACAATGATGTTATGCATTTGATATATACAGAGTGTCCCCGAACTCTCTGGTCCCCTTTTGTAGATTTGTTCCTGGGATCGGGACAAACATATTTCACAATAATAAACATTCGTCTACGGTGCTTACTATTTCGTTTGACTGTATGTGTTTTTTACAAAATAATTCATGTCTAAAGAACGGTTATACCGATTGATTTCAAACTTGACATGAAGTTATGCCTAACAACGACCTATCGTAAGAAAAATAAACGATTATATCCAATCATGCGTTTAAAAGTGGTGGATGTTTGAAAATTTCAAAGATGAATTACCTGAAAACTTTACATTTGAACAAAAGATTTCAAGAATATTTTTTGTGTAGGGTTTAATTCCCTATTGGCTGGTGTAACTGTCTAAACAATTGGATTGTTAAATTATGTCTAATAATTGGTATGTTCAACCCGGTACATATCAATATGGATCTTATAGGCTACCATCACAACAATATTGTAACACATGTTTTAAATTGTTTATCAGACCACTTTTAATCCTTACATAAATAAACGGTATCAGTTAACTGACACAAACTTTCTCCCAACTTACTGTAGTCAAAATAATATTGTTTTCAATCATTTTATTTATTACTTTTTAGAACAAAACAAAAAAATAATATTCTAACTACGTCAATCGTATAAAAAAATTATTGTCCCAGGCGGGATTTGATCGCGCGACCTTTGAATTACTGGCCGTGATCGCTACCATGGTGCTACCCCGTGCGGCCGCCGCCGCGATGCTAGATTGACAACATAAACTTGTTTATTTTTAAACATTTCCCCATAATTATAAAACGGCGAAGTTTTGATAAAAGCGGGTGGTGTCATTTTGTTTGGCATCTAAGCACTATAAATACTGAAAATTTGATCAAAATCGTTAGAGCCGTTTTTGAGAAATTTGCATTTTTTCGTTTTTTATGGGTTTTTAGGGGTAAATTACCCTTAAAAAATAAAAATTCCAAAAAATGAAAAAAACGCCTGGAGATATTAGGGTTTAATACCTACATACCAAATTTCATGAAAATCGGACCAATAGTGTCCTCTCTGGTCGTGTATACATACTGACAGACAGACACCACTCTAAATACACTTTTTTGGGTTCAGGGAGCACCAAAACAAAAAATTCCACTAAAAATATTTTTGGGTTCAGGGAGCACCAACACAGATAATTGCACTAAACCATTTTTTGGGGTCCTGGGAGGACCAAAACAGATAATTCAACTGAAAATTCAAATTCGAACATTTTTACGAAAACAATACTTTCTCCATATACTACGTATAGGGTGGAGAAAGTAAAAATAAGTAATTATAAGTTAAAAATATGATTTCCTAATTCTTAACAATGTTTATAGGCATAACAGCTGATGCACTAGGTAACTAGGTCAATCTCAGTCAAGTTCACAGCGCTTGAAATGGCGCCTAAACACAGGCCTTAGCTTAAACGGATTTTGTCATTCACAACTAATAAGCAAACATCTTTATTATAACTTTTACATTTTGTTGTGATTGCATTCTTTGTAGTTTAATATAAATAGATAGGGCTTACAATTTAACCTAAACTGTCGTATTTGCGAAATATTTAGATCAAATGTAACTATCATATTTTTATCTGTAACAAGATTTAATTAAATCAGTATTCATAAATAACTAATTCACTTATTAAGTGAGTAGACTGTTTATATTTCAATATAGCATGATAGAACAGTAGGCCTAATAGTAATGGAATATTTTTTCATCGTTACATTACCTTCGATAAATTTAATTGCCACAGAAAGAAAGAAATAAAAATACAAAAACAATTTCGTGCTGGTTGTTAAAGATAATGGCTGTCAATGTCGACAGAGTTGAGTTGATACAGCCACGTTTTAGTCTAGCAAATCGAGCGTACGGTAAACACGCATCTCATTAACTTCGTCACTATTAACGTTATTTACGGTATATCGTAATGGATCGCGTACGTACCGATTTAAAACGTAATTTTTATTTTAAAACTAATTTTCATCGTGGTTATATTTTCTAAATTATTTGTCATTTTATAATTACTTAAGTTTTGTTACCTAAAATCGCGTGTTACGCTTACTCGTAGAACGGTGTGACATGTAATTGCAACTTTGGCCGCCAGAGGCTGCGCACAACATGTAAGTTAATCTGTAGATAATATTTAATTTTGTTTACTGTGTTTAATACTTTTATCTGTTCTTTATTACACGCGACAGAATAAACCAGTTGTAATTAAAGTTGTAGATTTAAATAATTAGTTATTAACGTTAAACTTAATATACATTTCGTCAGACTCTAGTTAATTTAAGTTTAAACTTTAAACAGTTTATATAAAAGAAGGTAATTTGAAGGTTATGCAGTAGTTATGAAATATTGAATACGAAGTGGAAATGTGCAGAAAGTTTTTCAATTCAGCGTGAACATGACTTAGTGATCATGGTAACAGTGATATTTGTCCCATGGTAACAAATATAAAACAGATGTTACTATGTTTTTCCTATTCAACATAAGTTGTGTTGGATTAGTTGGTTGACTTTTTAATACGAAACTATAAAATATAGGCCTATTTAGATTTAGAGGTTGGTCCAAAGGGGACAATAATGAAAGAAGCTTCCTCCAAGGGGCCCAAGATGGGTTTCAGATATTGTTGATACATTATTTAATATATACGAACTAATTTTTATAAACAATATTTGATATATAAATCATTTTCTGTAGATTTCGTGAAACGACTATACAAATAATAAAAAAACTCTTTAGGAAAGATAGCCTAAGCCTCAGTTTCCGACCACAAGTGAGGTGCGACCATCGATGTATAAACACACTGGATCGCTGGCTGCGTGTATTGAAAACGGTCCGGCTGGCCTAGCCGCTTCCCCTACCACTGGAGGGACAGCAACAAGACGTGAAGCATTCAAAGTTAATGCAACGCCCACAAATGTTTTAATTTATTTTGCTCAGCTTCAACAACGGCACCAAACACTATTTATAAAATAATCATTTTAATTTCTAAACAATATTTAATTGTTATACAGTATGTAACACTTATTTTTATAGTAAACTAGTGGACCCAGCAATGCTTCGCTATTGCTTGATTTAATTTAAAAGTTAGTAAAGTTATTCCATTGACTTAAGTGATCGAATTGTAAGCTCTCAGTGTAAGCTTTTTTCTAAAGCCAGTTTGTGTCTTAACTGTAAGTCGAATTTAAAAACTAATATTTTGCGGGTAGCAAATTAGATTTTCAACAAAATAGTATTCTTGATTTTTTCCGTATCTCAAATCATAAGCTCACAAAATGACCGTAAACTTCAAATTTGTAAAAAAATCGTCCAAGTTTTTGTATTTCAACCATTTAGTCAACACGTTTATTCTAAACTCATTCAAAAGTGTTCCATAGCTTTTTTGTAGATAAAGGTTTAAAAAATTCATATATGCCAGTTTTGCAAGTAAACAAAATGATTGAAGTAAAATTAACAAAGTTATTAGCTCAAGGAACAAGCATCCTATTACTTTAAATGAGCAATTCTTGTATCTATCTTTGTTTTTATCTGTCGTGGATCTCGAAAACGGCTGTAACGAATTCAAAGAAATTTTGTATTTAGGTGTAGTATTGATTTTTAAGTACACCCATATAGTTGTATTTCGTGTAAAAACGCAATTTTTTTAGAAAATGTAATTTAAAAGTTGAAAAATTTTAACATAGGGTCTTATGGGTTGCCATGTTGGTTACAAAATTACAACGAAATAGTAAATAAAGCAATCAAAACAGCTGTTTATAAACAAGCCATGAGATTGAGTATTATCCTAAATCAGCTGTTCATTGGATAGTTTTTAATTACTATTAAAAAACAATCTAATTTATACTGTTTTAGCACGTTAGAATTAGAATAAATTGTTCTGATTTAACAATTTATTTTATAAAAAAAAGTAAACTTGGCAAAAATGGATAAATTCTAATAGTCAATTTTGAAATATAGGCCTGGCTCATTTCTGAAACATAGTATTGAGGTTATGTTTACTACTGTATATTTAGTCCTGGTTTCAAAACATTAGTTGACAGAAGATAGTAGAACTAGGACTAAAATCGTAATGAAAGTTTCTCATGTTTCTAAAGCATGTATTTGAGGTTATAATTAATCTTGTAATTACCGTTAATATATTTAAGCCTGGTTTCATAATTTTACAAACCAATGTACAAACGAGCCAAAGATTAACGAGATTCATTAGCGAATTTTCCAACTGCGAGCGAAGCGAAGCGTCCAGGGGCCGAGCCCCTAGTGTTTAGTAACGAAAGGAAAAAGTTCAACTTTAGGCCTATATAAAAAGTAGTAAACATTTTTTGTAATTTTTTTCATAAATGTAAAAAAGTTTCGTAATTTAGTTCTAAAATAGAACTGTATAAAAGTATTGATCAATCTCAAATTTCTTATTTTGAAAACACCAGTTTTTATGTTCCTACTACAAGACTGCTAACAAAACTAGGCCTGTTTTGAATAGTAATTTAGGAATACTATTTCCTCTGCCCAAAAATGACATATTATTATAAAAAAGTGTAGAGGATAAATCAAAGAATTGAACTGTATATAACAACAACAACGTGTATCACTGTCCATCTATCACGCTGCCCACCGCGGGTCTATCCCTCCAGTTTAGGGGGAAGCTCCACGCCGGCCGGCTCGTTTCTCGAACCTTTCAGGCTACTCAGCGCGCAATCCAGTGTGTTTATACATCGATGGGTGCGACTTTGTCACCACCAACTTCAAATTTACATTTGCACATTTTATGTAGCCACAATTAATTATTCATACATAAATAAACCCAAGAAATACGAGTTTGTCTCGCAAGCCAAGTTATTTTATGCTAAATGCTTAAAAGTTATTTCAACTAATTGAATGGTAACTAATCGGTAAAAAATGTAGCCTATAAGTTTAGAGAGCTACAATTTTTCAAGTGTTTTAAATGATGCAAAGAAAAAGTAAAATACTCGAATTATGATTAGGCCTACTTGCGTTTAAGGCGTGAAAATTGTGTAACTGCTTAAAAATAAATATTAATTCGCTAAATCATAAACCGTCTAATATTATTTTAGAAGTAAGAAACTTATTCGATCTAACACATTCCAAAAATTCCTTTTAAACCTCATTTAAATTGAATTAACAATACAATTTATTTCAATAACTTCATGTGTTTTACTTTCTCACTATACTATAGAACAGAGAAAGTATAGTGATCGCAAAAAAATCGATGGTGAGATTTTTGTGGAAATATCCATTTTGGGAACCCCTGAGTCAAAAAAAGTGGTTTTTACAAAATGTCTGTCTGTATGTATGTATGTCTGTATGTATACAGAGCTAGAGCGAAAACTATTCGATCGATTTCAAACAAATTTGCACCAGACATGTCAAGTAGTTCTGTATAGACGCACGGAAAACGGTCTTGACAAATTTTGAAAAACAACCCCCTTTTTGGCAAAAAAACCCAAAAAATCTGTTATTCTTTTTGAAGTGATAACTTCTATTGGCCCGTTGGGCACTTTCGACTTGGCTATGTTTTCGAAATCTCGCGTCACGCCAGATTTCTCGCGAGATCTTGCATCACGCCAGATTTCCCGCGAGATCTCGCGTCACGCCAGATTTCTCGCGAGATCTTGCATCACGCCAGATTTCCCGCGAGATCTCGCATCACGCCAGATTTCTCGCGAGATCTCGCGTCACGCTTTTGTTTAGACACAAGTCAGATCGTGGAGAGGGAATATTATTAATACATTATTTACATTTATTAGCATAGCAATCAAATTAACACATAAGAATTAGTTAATATAATATAACAGCTGATTTCGCCCATCATCTGTAATTCTTAAACAAAACCCAGCGTAGATTATATTTTGGGGTTATGTTTACAACTTCAACCATTAAAATTTCTTGTGATGTTAATTTTCTTATATATTAGTTATACAACTAATGTAGGCTTCTATAACTATAAGTTATATGGGCTTCTACACGTTATAAGATTTGCTTTGGGGTTATAAACTGTATATAAAACTAACCTTTGATCATCAATATATTCGTTTATACAAATTTAAAGAAGGATACCTACTGTTTAACTTCGCAAACATTCGTACATCTTTGTATAACATATTTGATTATTAATTTCTTTACTGTAATATTAACAACTTCTAAATCATTTGATCTATCAATATGAAATAAAAGGTAACTAAAAGATAATATTTTTACCTTTCTTTAAATATATAATAACGGATATAAATAAACAATTTGAACAAATAGGCCTACAGTTTTATAATCCTTATAATTGTACACATTTACCGAGTTAAAAATCCCCGTAGTCATAGAAGTTATCACTTCCAACGTGTGGTCTTAAGCACACCCACTTAATTTTTTTTATAAAAAAACGGCTCTAACGAATTTGATAAAATTTGGCTTATTTGTAGCCTTTAATGTACCCTACCATATGCAAAAACAGCATCTTTCTAAAAATTCTCGTTTAGCTAATAATAATAATAACTGATTTTGGGAGGTTTTTTGGCCATAACCAAAAGTTTTGGAGGTTTTCAAAAGTTTTCAAAACCTTTTCTCGTGCATCTATACAGGCTTAATTGACGTGTTTAGTGCAAATTTGTTCGAAATCGATCGAATTGTTTTCTCTCTAGATAATAATAATAATATTTATTAGTTAATCTCCTACTTTAATAAAAAAAATCACCTCTCCTACCCCATCCTACAAGTCACAGTGAATCTGTTTAATAATTTAAATATGTTTGTGAGAAAGTATTTGCCAGTTCCTGGTACCATTTATTTTTAAAGAACTAGTGTTCACTCTTTTCAAATCACTTTTGTAATTTACTACCAGTAGATTTGACAGTGTTTTTGTTTTTGGATCTTTGTGATTACGTTAGAACTAGTAAGTACCCGTGAAAAATCACAGGCAGATTAATAATTAGACACACATCACAAATACATCATTAAAAACTATTTAAGAACAACATACTTTATCTAGGCCTACCTAATTATGCAGACGGGGATTTTTAACTCGGTAAATGTGCACAATTATAAGGACTAGTGGACCCGGCAATGCTTCGCTATTGCTTGATTTACCTAACCTAAACTTATATTCAGTTTTTGATCCAAATCAGTTGTTGATCAAAATCAGCTGTTGATCAAAATCAGCTGTTTTAAGCTTTTCATACGAACAGCTGTTTTTTGTGCCCCTGATAAAATCAAAAGAAATCTTTCTTCTTCTTTCTTAAGATTGACCTTCCATAAGATTAACATTGAAACTTTGAGGGCCACTGGGGCGTATCCCTGAGGACCGATGCAAATTATAATGGGATTCTGCTCATCTACAGGACACTACCTTTCTAACGGTATGCGCGAATTTCTCCTACGATGCACACAAGCTGAGAAAAATGGACGATAAGTTTTGTGCTTGCCTATTAATATATAGATTATAAAACTGTAGTCCTATATGTTAAAACTGTGTATTTATATACATTATTATATATCTAAATAAAGATAAAAATATTACCTTTTAATTTCATATTGATAGAGTAAATGATTTGGAAGTTATTAATATTATAATGAAGTAATGAATAAGTGAATATTGTTAATATGTTATGCAAAGATGTACGAATGTTTGAATGAGTAGGCCTATCTATTCTTTAAATTTGTATAAAATAATATATTAATAACAAAAGGTTACATTTATATATTTATTTTATTATCTCAAAGCAAATCTTATAACATATTTATAGCGTACATTAGGTATTTAACTCATATATAAAAAAAAAACAACTTCACAAACTTATAATATTATTGATTGAAGTTGTAAACATAACCCAAAAATATAATCTGCGCTAGGTTTTGTTTAAGTATTTCAGACCATGGGTGTGAAATCAGCTGGTATATTATATTGTTACTCACATACGAACGTACGAAGGTAAACTCGCTTTTATAGGAGCTGATATGATTAAATACAAATAATTGTTGAAAGAAAGTGAATACACGAGCGTCTTGCCAGGGTTTCAATGGCATGGTTTGAATCAAATTGAACAAAACAAAGTTATTCGTTGAGCCTAGACAATTAATTGCTTTGGACTAGCTCGCACATTGTACTATAATAATATAACAAATTGTAAAATAACATATATTTTTCAAATGAGAATTAAATGTATTTTTTTTATCTACCTCATAATCAGGACCCAAACCATATAACACTGGACTTGGTGACGTGCCTTACGTTATATTTTTAACTTCCCGCTAAGAAAATTGAAAATTTTCTAAAATCGGAAAGTTATTGGTTTCACCCCGTTTTTCGAAAATCGAGTATTCATCAGATGTCGACGTTTTGAGGTCCTAGGAATCTTCCCTGACCACTCCCGAGAGGGTGTCACCCTGTCTGTATGTATGTGTGTGTGTATGTAAGTATGTGACCCGCTTATAACTTTTGAACGGCTTAACCGATTGGATCCTACCAAACGGCGTTCTAAAGAGTTCCATCAAACTTAGATTTCCTGAAATTTTCAACTAATTCGGACCGGTAGGTTCTGAGAAATTTCAAAAAACTAAGAAATAAAAAATTTTCAAATCAGGTTTTTTTTTAATAACTTTTAAAGTGCTTTACCGATCAATTCTAAAATCTAACCAGCTTTTAACCTTGAAAAGCGACGTCGATCGCAACCAGTCCGGTCAAAATCGGTTAATTCGTTCGTGAGATATCGTAAACGAAAGAAAATAAAAAAGTGTTTTTCTCAATTTCTCCGAAATTTTTCATCAGAAAAATTTTTGTTGTCTATTATTTCAATGGACTCAAAAAACTGCATCGATTGCCGCAAATCGCATAAAAATCGGTTGATTCATTCGCGAGATATCGTGAACGAAAGAAAATAAAAAAAAGTGTTTTTCCTCAATTTCTCCGAAACTTTTCATCTGAAAAATTTTTGTTGTTGATTCTTTCAATGTACTTAGAAAGCTGCATCGATTGCCGCAAATCGCATAAAAATCGGTTGATTCATTCAAAAGTTATGGCAGTTCAAAATTTCAAAAAATAGTGTTTGTTGTAATTAAACTTAGCGGGAAGTTACATGGATGGCCTTTAGGGTCAACCGTTTTCCAAATTTTTTTTATTTGTGTTTATAAAAGTCATAAATAGTTCAATCCGTAAATTCTATCAGAGTTAACTTGTATCATGAGTTTTCCTCGTTTTTTTTTATTTGCAAACTCATTTACTGAGTTTGAAAAGTTCAAAGTTGATGCTAGATAAATGGTCACCAAAGCGAATTCAAACGTTCCTAGCCCACTGATGCAAAACCTAAAAGTCCTGTATGTTGATGATATTTCTACTAGAAATGTACAAAAACACGAAATACATTACAAACATTCTGAAATATTGTTGTTCTAAACGTGTATAAAATATTGACACTTTAAAAGTCAAAGTTCAAGATTTTTTTACATAAATAATTTCGTCACAAAATTTGGCACGCAAGTGATTTTGAAACGTTGGCATTTTTTGCTTAAATTAATTTACTTTACGTCATTTAGAGTAAAAATGCCAGAACTAGAGTCAGAAGTGTTAGACATTTCAACGGTAATAAGCTGCTACTCTCTTGCTCAGAGGCCGCTCAACACTTTACACATTATTGTTAGCGAATTTCCATAGGAAAAATGAGCTATTGCAGTGG
>JAGFPH010010376.1:16661-36939 GCA_018207615.1 Philaenus spumarius | reverse complement strand
CGTGTACGAAATAAATTTGTAGAATTTGTTTGCACTTTAGCCTACAGCCCCGGAGCACGCACTGCTTCGTTTCGCTCGCAGCGGAAACACCCGACCTTGCGGCATCGAATTATGAACTGCTTGGCTTCACTAGAAACGGACAAACTATAGTACTTTAACCATTGATTTTTGGGGGAACTAGAAGGGCTATAAGGTCGTGTAAAAAACAAAATATGCAGAATAATCTTCTATATACCGGGTGTCCCACGAAGAGGTCCCTATTTTTGAATTAATATATTAGATGTACCGAACACTCTACAAACCTGAAACTCAACAGTCCTAACATACACATATGTAAAAGAAATACACCTGAGTATCAGTTCATTCTGACACATTAGGACAAAATGGCGGGATATCAAAGAAATAGTACCTTTTCGTTAAAATAGTTTTATTTGCTTAAATGTTACAACATAATTATTGAATTTTAACGATGTTACTAAGCACTAAACAACGTTAGGGAATTAAAGATATAAGTAACTCATAAATAAATTAAATCTATTTGATCCATAAACCTTATTCAGACTGATGTCCATCGATCGCAATGCACTGATGACAACGAAACAGAAAACAGTCATACGCTTTGCTGAACAACTCTCGAGGTATCAACAACAGTTCCTCTTCGATCAACCTCATTAGTTCATCGTCTGTCGCAATGTTATGACAATAAACCTTCTCCTTCAAAAAGCCCCACAGAAAAAGTCACAAACAGTCAAGTCTGGAGACCTTGGGGGCCAGTCCATGAAGCTGCTGCCACGACCTATCCAACGGTTAGGAAGATTTTGGTCCAAAACTGCTTTGGCCACATTAGCATAATGCGGAGGAGCTTCATCCTGTTGGAAAAAAACGTCTTTCATCTCAGGCTGAGAAAGATGAGGAACTATGTGATTGCTTAAAACTGATGCATACCTTTCTCCAGTCATTGTTTGTCGGGATATGTCATACGACAAAACACCATCCTTGGTAACAGCAGCCCAATACCTGTTGATTTTAATTTCTCTTCTTGTAAGATATGTGGATTTTTTGTGTTATAGTAATGACAATTATGCCTCTTTACAGTTCCTGTTCGATAAAATGTCGCTTCATCTGAAAACACGATTCCTTCATGCCATTTGCTATCTACGTCAGTCTTTTGAATTATTTTAGAACAAAATTCCAATCGTCTGTCAGGATCATCTTCAAGCAGTCCGTGAACTAAATGAGTTTTATAATGTTTGATTTTGTTCTTTTTGGCATACCTTTGGACAGATGACTTCGGTATCCCTGTAGCAGATTCCACCTTTCTTACTGAATTAGGCGTATTTGGAGATTCCATGAAAGCAGCACATACGATTTCTTCATTTTCTATGTTGGAGGATCTATGGTATTTTTTGTTGTATTGACCCCGTTTCTAGTAGGATAGTCTTCCACTTACGAATAGATTTCCTTGACGGTGGAACTACACCTGGGCACCTTTCCCTAAAACACCTTATTGCTTCATAATCATTTTCAAAGGCAATAGCCCAGGAACAACATTTCACTTTTTGCTCAGTTGAAAACGGCATGGTACATAAGACACTTTACAATGCAACTTAATAACAAATGCCAATGTTTATTACCAAATATGTTCATTGTTGTGGATACACGCAGTCAGCTGATAGATTTAAAATAGTCTAAACAGCTATAGCTGTTCCTATTCTAAATAAAAGTAGGTTTACCCTTAAAATACGATTGCTGATTTTGTTGTTTTTTGTTTTTCCGCCATTTTGTTTGGATCAGTCAGAATTAACTGATACTCAGGGGTATTTCTTTTACATATGTGTTAGTCACGACTGTAGAATTTCAAGTCTGAAGCGAGCTCTATACGTCTGTCATATCAATTCAAAAATAGGGACCTCTTCGTGGGACACCCGGTACCTATATATTTTTGTTTAGATAAACCCAAAAAAGATTCATTCTAAATTTGTTGCTTCCGTTCGACAATTTTTTTTGCTAATGAACTCGTCCGAGCGACTTAGAAAACCAACGTCTGTACAAATTTTAGACCAAATCGGACGTAAATGTGGCTGTTATAGAAAACACATACATAATATTTTTTTAAACACCCCAAAACGTGTTCTGAGGACTATGATCGGTGCTCATTGACTACTCCCGACCTTAGGTCTAACCACAAGGGCATTGCAAATAGCTCACATTTTTTCTGTAGGAATTCGCTAATAATAAAATACACCAGCTGACTTCGTTCATCAGTTTAATATCATCACAGTCAAACAATACAAAAATGGCTACCATTGTAATCGCATTTAATCTTAAAGTTCAGCAGAACTCAATGTTCTTGCCATAATATAATGTACGTAAAAAATAACTAAATATATACAGTTTGTTAAGATGACGTGGATTTGATTTTGTGTTAACTTAGAGCATTAATTAATAAAATAAAATGCAGGATCTACAGGGTGACCCAAAAACCTCGCGCTTCAGTGATTACAATCAACTTTAAATATACAATTTAATCAGGAGCGGATTCAGCGGGATGCTACTGCCCGTGTCTCCGTGCCTTAGAAAATTAAATAAACGACTTATGAAAACCAGGCGAAGTTAGAGTTTATATTGAAGATTGCCATCAAGGTACCGAGGTATATACGAATAATAAAATTGTAAAATATGGATAAATTTAGTTCACATGGTACATAGTGCTTAACACCTAACTGTCGGATCGCAGGGCCCTACGCTATATAAAAAATAATGAATAAGTTATAATAAAACACAGATACATTATAATTCTAATAATTGAAGTACAAGTACAAGATCAATAAATTGTCCCTGCTCAAAGAATCAACCAGAATCCTACAATTAAATTAACAATCATAACAAACAAACAAAGCAATAGTTACAGTAAAACAAAATTGTTTAATTTCGAGAAAAATAATACACTGGCGAGTTAACAAATATAATTAACATCAATCCTGTATTAAGCTAAAAATATGTGTTAATAAAAGCATCTTGTACCTAAATTAAAATCTTACTTTACGATTTTTTTCCGACTGAAGTCTTCTATTACATTAATTGTCAACTCGTTTTCTATGGAGAGTAGAGATAATGATGATAAGCGATCTTTCTTTGTAGCATGACTTGATTAGCTCGGGCTTGGGAAAGCTCCTTTCTGCAGATTCTAGTGTGACTGGAATCGCGGCAATTATTCTTAGTGCAATGAACACATTTGAATAGACATCTGTAAAGCTGTTCCGAACAAAGTACTTACGTATCGTAACTTTACGATAAAATAACGAATTTAAGTAATTTACTTTTATATGGCGCGATGTCAGGCGGCAATCTTAAATACGAGTATAATTCGATCACGCAGGTGAACCGCTGTCGTGAGTGAGCGAATTTCCAAAATTAAGTTTATATGTTAGGGTTTCAACCAAATTTTTGGCGCTACATCGACCTTGCACTCCCGGATTATGGACTGTTTTGCTTCGCTCGCAGCGGGCAAACTCGGCCTAGATCAGAAGCTGCTCCTACGCAGGGCTCTATAACAAGGGCTAAACCGTTTCTTTGATCTCAGCACTGTGCCGCCAGTTTCACTCTGACGTCACCATGCTGATACACGCAAGCTGGTAATATTTCAGTAATGTGTGCGCAGTCGTTAACTCGCTGTTGTAACTCGATGGAAAGGCTTCAGTAAAATAAAATTTAGATATTCTTAATCTACATAAAGTACGGATTCTAACAGTATAAACAACTTTTATTTTAACAGGTATTTCAAATTTTAATAATTGAAAATATTTGAGAATTATCACATACTGACATGGAAAAGTTACTAAGCGAGGAAATTTTTTATTTTTGGGTTATAAACAAACTTCCAGCGGGAAAGTTGTAGCCAATGAATTGATATAAACTATCCAATTCACCGATTTGTGATAAAATGATTACATCATTATGAAATTGTTTTTTAAATGAGCGCGAGGAGGTGCGGCGCCGCTACTCCCGAAGTACAGTTGTTTGATACGGGAATCCATGGACGATGTAACGGTACCCACCGTGTTGTAACTTTGTGTTGTGTAATATGTTGTGTAACTTTTATATTTTAATGTGTTGACGATCTCGAGAAAGTGATTCTATGAGGATGGGCACAAGCTCTGAAACGCGTCAGGAAAACTGAAGCAAAGAAGTCACGTGGCGGAGCCAAATGAGGTAAATTATTGTTTAATTCAATAATATTGATCGTGTGCGGCGCCTATAAGGCTGGTTGAAATAATAGACTGGTTCAATTCTGAGAATACTGAACAGATCAAGTACAAGGGTTGGCAGTTTTCTTCTCTCGAAATGTAGTACTGTAATACTATCCCATCAACTAAACCTGTAACTAAACTTAACTGAATACACAGCGTTATCTGCTAGCAGTAATAAAAACTACTTGCTTAATCTACTCGTTTTCCGCCTCTGTTTATCTAATACTGATAAGTAATATTCTATTAATGTGACATCGAAATCAATCATATCATTTAATAAACATTGTAAATAATTAAATAGGGATTTTAATTATTTTGCCACAGCATCAAAAAGAATGTATTGTATATATTAATTAGAGAGCCCTGCTCGCTGGACTCGCCAAACCCCTCGAAATAAATGCAAACAGATAGTTGTATACTATGTTAGTTCACGAAAACTACGATAGATTAAAAACACTTCTAACGGAGTAGAGTAGTGGGGGTTGCGACGACCTAGAACCCAACGCATGCGTAGTAAGGCCAGATTTTTTATTAGTTCAGTGGCACTTGGATCGGGGTAGGTTGGTGAGGGAGCATTGACCTGGATCCAAATGCAACGCACTGTGGCCAGATTTGTCATTAGGACAGAGGCACTTGACTTGAGATAGGTTGGTGAGGGAGCCATGCCAAGAAACAAGACGCATGCGCAGAAGAGCAAGAGTTTTGATTTGGACAGAGGCACTTGGATCGGGGTAGGTTGGTGAGGGAGCATTGACCTGGATCCTGACGCAACGTACTGTGGCCAGAGTTGTCATTAGGACAGAGGCACTTGGATTGAGGTAGGTTGGTGAGGAAGCCGTGCCAAGAAACAAGACGCATGCGCAGTAGAGCAAGAGTTTTGATTTGGACAGAGGCACTTGGATCGGGATATGTTAGTGAGGGAGCATTGACCTGGATCCTGACGCAACGCACTGTGGCCAGAGTTGTCATTAGGACAGAGGCACTTGGATTGAGGTAGTTTGGTGAGGGAGCATTGACCTGGATCCTGACGCAACACACTGTGGCCAGAGTTGTCATTAGGACAGAGGCACTTGGATTGAGGTAGTTTGGTGAGGGAGCATTGACCTGGATCCTGACGCAACGCACTGTGGCCAGAGTTGTCATTAGGACAGAGGCACTTGGATTGAGGTAGTTTGGTGAGGGAGCGTTTACCTGGATCCTGACGCATGCGTTTTGTTATCATGTCTTGAATATTATGCAAAAATAAAAATTTTCTGCAACAAACTTACAAATTTAACGTCATTTTGTATGTAGGCCATATGACATATTTTGTTTTGAAACCCCATATATATTTAAAAAAAAGTCGATGTATGCCTATTATTCACATTGTTTGAACTTTAATTTGGTTAATACCAAGCTACCATACAAGCTTAAGTACAAAATTGCTAAATCATCAAGTATTTTACAATTAAATGCGCCAGACAACTCTGCATTCATTTTATTCGTGTAAATGTATTCCTAAATGAATTGACGACGTTGTGAACATTTATGTAGGCCTACTGTATTTACACCTTGTTTTGCTAAATCATACAAATTTGAATAACCATGCTTTATAAGAAATATTTTATTAATAGCTGACCCTACAGTGCCTATAGACGTTGTCCCGTCCAAATAACAATACATTTTTTGTGATCGTTTTGTGAATTTGTGATAAGCTGTTGAAAAATGGTAAAAATGAGAAAAAATACTTATTTCTGAGTGATCATTGTATCTATTCACGATTGTGGAAATTTATATTAAATTTGAAGAGAACATTCAGAAGAATGCTGATTGAAAATTTTCATGCGAGATCAGTCGGCCTACACTGCTGAAATGCTCGAAATGTGTGATGTGTATGGAATGTGATAGACTTGGAACCCTGCGGTTTTGTTCCAAAATTTAAGTTATAATTGAATTACCTGATTCTAAATTAGCAAAATTGGTTGCAAATAAAGTGTGTGGTATGCATAACCTAAAATTATGTTCAGTTTTTGATACAAATCAGCTGTTTTATTTATAATATTAAACAACCGATGTTATTATGAATTTAATTTTAATGTAGGCCTAGTAAGCATTTTTAGTTGTTTTTTGTTTGTGTTTGCTTTTAGTTTGTCAATCTAACCTAAAAGAGGTGTTGCTTTTGAAGAATAAATGTGCTAAGTAAAGTTGCTATGGTAATGAATATAAACAAAACATGTGTTGCTAAGGATTTTATCAGAACAGCCTGTTTTCGTAAGTTATGGTCTTCAGTTCATACTGAAAAGGATGTTTTGAAATTTTTCTTTCCATAAAAACCTAATTTGAAGTATTACGAACATTTTAAAACAAAAAATAGCCAAATTGGTCCAGCCGTACTTAAGTGATGCGCTTACCAACGAACAGCAATTCATTTTACTTTCTCACTATACTATAGTATAGAGAAAGTATAGTGATCACAAAAAAAATCGATGTTGAGATTTTTGTGGAAATATCCGTTTTCGGATCCCCTGAGTCCAAAAAAGTAGTTTTTACAAAATGTCTGTCTGTATGTCTGTCTGTATGTATGTATGTATGTATGTATGTCTGTATGTATGTATGTATGTTTGTATGTATACAAAGCTAGAGAGAAAACTATTCTATCGATTTCAACCAAATTTGCACCAGACATGTCAGGTAGGCCTGTACATATGCACGTAAAAGGGTTTTGAAAATTTTGAAAAACAACCCCCTTTTTGGCCAAAAAACCCCAAAAAATCCGTTATAATTTTTTTATAAAAAAACTGCTCTAACGATTTTGATAAAATTTGGCTTATTTGTAGCCTTTAATGTGCCCTACCATATGCAAAAAACCGCATCTTTCTAAAAATTCTCGTGTAGGTAATAATAATAATAATAATAATAATAACTGAATTTGGGGGGTTTTTTGGCCATAAAGGGGGTTGTTTTTCAAAAATGTTTAAAACCTTTTTTTGTGCATCTATAAAGACCTAATTGACGTGTTTGGTGCAAATTTGTTCTAAATCGATCGAATAGTTTTCTCTCTAGATAATAATAATAATAATATTTATTAGTTAATCTCCAACTTTAATAAAAAAATCACCTCTCCTACCCCACCCTACAAGTTACAGTGAATCTGTTTAATAATTTAAACTAGTGGACCCGGCAATGCTTCGCTATTGCTTGATTTACCTAACCTAAAATTATATTCAGTTTTTGATCCAAATCAGTTGTTGATCAAAATCAGCTGTTGATCAAAATCAGCTGTTTTAAGTTTTTCATACGAACAGCTGTTTTTTGTGCCCCTGATAAAATCAAAAGAAATCTTTCTTCTTCTTCCATAAGATTAACATTGAAACTTTGAGGGCCACTGGGGCGTATTCCTGAGGACCGATGTAAATTATAATGGGATTCTGCTCATCTACAGGACACTACCTTTCTAACGGTATGCGCGAATTTCTCCTACGATGCACACAAGCTGAGAAAAAAGGACGACAGGTTTTGTGCTTGCCTATTAATATATTTAAATATGTTTGTGAGAAAGTATGTGCCAAATCGAAATCAGCTGTTACATTATATTGTAACTTACGGAAGTACGCTCGCTTTTATAGGAGTTGATAATTGGCACTATTGCATTGTAGACTCAGTTTTAAGAATAGTGAATTTATTCTAAATTACGTTTTACTAAGAATTTTCCCTCGCAATCTTCTGATTTTTTCTGATTCAACTACAGTATTTGATTTGACTTTTTTGCACCTGGCAGCATTACTCCTTTCCCAAAAAAGGTCGTCTGCAAACATATCAACAGAGTGGCCTGTTGTAAACTTACGCCCTGAGTTCATTACCAAACTCTCAACAAATTACATTAAAAGCCCACTTTAATCTTTGCATTAGCATTAGACTAATTAATTGTCCGGCTATGCATGACCTAACTTAATTACGCCTACGTCCAACATAAACAGTCCGATCTGTGCATTGCATCTATTGTGGTTGAGTCGTATTTGTGACGT
The DNA here is from genome assembly GCA_018207615.1 of Philaenus spumarius. Lineage (NCBI taxonomy): Eukaryota > Metazoa > Arthropoda > Insecta > Hemiptera > Aphrophoridae > Philaenus > Philaenus spumarius. The sequence goes on along the minus strand of JAGFPH010010376.1, from coordinate 28,685 downwards.
AACAGTGACGCGTCAATCTACGATTAACTTGTTCACAGTAATCAAAACAATGACGGTAGGCTACTTATTTACAAACCTGTCTCTACGTAATTGTTTATACACAGTCTAAGGTATTGTATGCAAAACAACTACAGCCATTACTATGAGGCCTACTATATTTTAAATAATTACAGTCATTATCTGTGCAATAAACGAAGGTGAAGATTAGTTAAACGAAACCTATCACGCACTACTCATAAAATACATCTGATAAAATGACATCATTTACTGACGTTTAACTTTTCAAAGCGAAAATTTAGGAAGCGGATAATGTTATCCCGGAAAATATCCACCCAGATTTGACGTCATGCATGCGAAATCAGATATGGGGTTTACTTTTGTGAAACACGACTAACATGTCGACATCGGCAATTACTCGCCCACCGCTCCCACCCACGGAAAAATAAATTTCCGCAAAATGATTTGAGCTATTGCAGTGAGTCTTATGGTGAGACCTAAGCTAGGGAGTAGTAAATGAGCACCGATCTTGGTCCCCATGACACCATTTGGGGTGTCATTTAAAACTTTATATATATGCAGGTGTCGAGTTTCGACTGTCCAAAACTTTCCGGGGTTAGGGGAGTAGCTTTGCAGTGGTTTGGAGGAGGAAGAATACAGCAAGTAAAAATTTACGACCCTTGAGTAATAGCCTCTCCGTAAATCCCACAGTGATCGGTTCTCTTGGCTATTTTCTTTTTAATCTTTATCGATGACATCTTACAAATTTTGAAGGATCAGTTCGAGCGTTTGCAGACTACATTTCTCTGCAGTATGTAGTAAACAGCTGGACAGAGTGGAGCATTCTATTCATAAGGATCTATTAACCTTAGCAAAGTGGAGTAAGGATACAAATACGATCATTAATGTACAAAAGACAAAATTTATAATTTTTGTCTTCCAAGGCTATCATTTCCAAAGTAAATTTATTTAACCGCAAGGACTAATTTACATGCAATTGCCTAGGTCCGTCGATCATGCAGAAGATATACAATTTGTGGGTGTTCATTATGATGGCAAAATGTTTTGTAAAAAGCATATTAAGTCTTCTTCATAACCAAATTAGAATGAACGTAAGGGCTTCTTATTTTTTTTTGAAAAAGGTTAGTGATGTAAAAGTCCTTTGGATGCTATATCACGCTTTCGTCCAATCAAGATTGCAATACGGGATTGTACCTATGCTCTTATTGTTATCTTGCTCTCTGCCTGTTTGCGTGTCTTGTTTATCCTCTTGCATCAGCAAGCCGCACAATGTCAGTTTATATAATATATGTGTAAAAAGAAGATCAAACTATTTTCTTTTTTTCTCATTTATGTTTTTATGGTATAATTTTGTTGTTGTGATTTTTATTAAAGAATCGGTTACAGTAAAAGATGGTTAGGTGTTTCCTAGACATTAAGATATATGTATACGTTGTACATAAAAAAGGAACAGATACACATTATTATTACTATACCAGTAGGATCAAAGTTAAGGCAAGTCTTCCAGTTCTAATACATTGGAATTAACTTCGGTAAACAAATCACTGTACACCTTGGGAATAAAATTATTCAAAATCAATGCTTTCTTCACACGTGCTATAATTTATTATTAGCGAATTTCCATAGGGAAGATGAGGTATTTCAGTGCTTCTTATGGTGAGATCTAAGGTCGGGAGTGGTCAATGCGCACCGATCATGGTCCCCATAACACGTTTTGGGGTTTATTCATTAAACATTGTATAAATATGTGTGTTCACACTCTAACGGCCCCATTTTTGGTCCGAATTGGTCCTAATTTGGTACACACGTTGTTTTTTTTTTAATTCATTCAAACGAGTTCGTTAGCCAAAAAATGTAATAACCAGAAACACGTTTCTCGGCCGGAAGTAAATTTTTGTTGATATTGTGCTTTAATGGAACATTTTTATCTAAAAAAAAATATAACGACCACGCAGCTGAACCGCTGACGTGAATTGAGCAAATTTTCAAAATTAAGTTTATACGGCTATGTTTTAGGGTTTCAACCAACAATTTGGGAAATAGGTCTATTCACGACGGTGCTGAATAGCTGCAAAATGGTTCGCACGCCATTCCGCATATTGGGAGTATCTTAGATAGACAAAGCATTGCGTGCGTCGCACGCCATTCCGCATATTGGAAGTATCTTAGATACACAAAACATTGCGTGCTTCGCACGCCAACCCCACGGTAGAATCCACCACATGGCTTTGAACCGAGTACTTCTATGGTATTTTAAGTTTTGATCGATTTTGGAGGAACCAAGCGAGATATAAGATCACGTAAAAAAAAAACAATATGTGCAGAATAACATTCTACATTATATTTGTAGAAAAAACTCAAAAACAAATGCATTCTCGTAAGAAAAATTTCAAAAAAATAGTTACTTCCGGTCAAAAAACGTGCTTCCGGTTGTTGGATTTTTTTGGCTAACAAACTCCTCCGAGCGTCGTAGACAACCAACATGTGTACCAAATTTGAACCAAATCGGACTTAAAATGCGGCCGCTAGAGTGCGAACACATATATACATTGATATATGATTTTTAATGACACCACAAAACGTGTTCTGGGGACCATGATCGGTGCTCATTTTCTACTCCCTACCTTGGGTCTTACCATAAGGTCCACTGCAATAGCTCATTTTTCCTATGAAAATTCGCTAATAAGAGATACTATTCTGCACATTTTGTTTTTCACACGACCTTATATATAGCCCATCCGGTCGCCCCAAAATCGATCAAAACGTAAAATACCATAAAAGTTCCCGTTTAAAACCCACGTAGGGATTTTACCGTTGGGCATCATCTGATCCGATGCCTACGGTCGGGATGTTTGTCCGCTTCGAGCGAAGCTGTCCATAAACCGAGGCCACAAGGTCGCAAAAATTACAAAAGTGTAGGAAACTTCTCTTGTTACTTGTTGCACAAAAATGCAGTAAAATATTACCCATAAAATAAATACCTGATGTTTCGTTTCATCGAAATCGTCTGATCGGTTGTGAAGCGATAAAGGAAAGACTAAAATCCCATGTATTACAGTAGCCGGTTTTATAAAGAAATCGATGCCAATTCAATGAGCTAACACTGTAATCCCAACACAAATATAATGAGCAATACCCAACTAAATCAATGTACTCGACTCTAGACCAGTCAATGAACGATTACAAGGGGAGTCCTACTATACCAACCGGCAGCACTGTTAGTTTATACCGCTGATAAACTGTGTACGCACGACGAGCGGTAGGAATGTGTTCTTTGATGATGGATGTCATGAAGTCTAGTCATGAACTTGTTATTAGTAGGATGAAATTTTAAGGTTTATGACTTTAATCAATTCGGAATCGAAAATAATAAATTAGATAAACTTGTTATATTCAAGTAGTTAATTGCAAACAGTAAAACAGTATTCACATTAAATGCACCTCGATTAATCGAGATCTTTTTTAGATAGATTTTGAAGATGGTACCTATTGTATTCAATATATAATTTAATGTCTATATAATTTAACAACATATATGTTTAATATATATACTACAGAGCTCCAACCTAATCGCTTCGCTCACCAAGTCCCGTCGTTTGCTCTCCATTTACTATCGCGGCGAAGTATTATTATTATTATTATTTAGGGGGTTTATGTGATCCACCACCGGGACCCACTGCACCTAAACCATGAGGTACTCTGTGCCCCATGTCCAGGCAGCAGTTCACATCAAACGGGAACCGGAGTTTTGCCTACGGGTGTCAGGTAGATGGGGGGGATGCCGTCGGCAACCTCTTGGTGCGGAGATTTGCCTACGGTGGGGACGGGAGAAAGAGAGTGTGAGGGAGGGAGAGAGACACCGTTTCTTGTAGTGATTATTAAAGAGCATCCACCTTTCTCGTAATTATAATACGACGAAATATTATAATTATACAAATATTATAATCATACTGTTATCGGCAAAATACTGTGACTAAACAGTTTAGGTAAGTCCTCTAGTTTTTTTAAAATTCTAATTATATAAAGTGATAATACGACGAAATATTATAATTATATAAATATTATAATCATACTGTTATCGGCAAAATACTGTGAGTAAACAGTTTAGGTAAGTCCTCTAGTTTTTTTTTAATTCTAATTATATAAAGTGATAATACGACGAAATATTATAATTATACGAATATTATAATCATACTGTTATCGGCAAAATACTGTGACTAAACAGTTTAGGTAAGTCCTCAAGTTTTTTTTTAATTCTAATTATATAAAGTGATAATACGGTACCTGTAAAGTGATAATTTTTGTACCTGGCAGAATTCTTTCTTTTATAATCGCTAGAAGAGTCTCTTTGTCTCTCTTCTCTACAGGAATCTCTCCACATCCCCCTCTCGCGCCCACCCCCAACCGTAGGCAAAACTCCGCAGTATGAAGAATTCGCGGATAGGGGCCCTTTCTACCTGATACCCGTAGGCAAAACTCCTACACTTACATCAAACCCGCCCTTTTTGCGAAACGAAGGAGTCCGTGGGGGCCTTCCTCTCGTATATGACTGGTGTCAGGGTATCCTTGTCCCAGATATTTCTGCCTCATTGATGCGAGGGCATCACATTCGCATAGAACGTGGAAAGAAGTTTCCTCCTTCTCTCCACACCTTCGACATAATGGGTTGTTCTCCAGCCCTCGCGGCGAATTAAATACTACCAAATTATTATATACTACGATATTTTCACGGAAATGACGATTGATTAGGACAGAGGCACTTGCACCGTGGTACGTTGGTGGGGTGGAATTTCCTGACGCATGCGTAATAGAATCAGAGTTTTGATAAAGAAAGAGGTACTTGAATCTGGGAAGGGTGGTGGGAGTAGCGGTGATCTCGATCCAGACGCAAGTCCTCTAGGACCAGATTTTTGATAAGGGAAAAACGCTTTGATGGGCAGGGCATCAAAAACCTGAATACTGACACATTCTGTATAATAGTGCTAGATATATACTAATGGCCAAAATCAGACAAATGGGTAGAAATTGAGAAATGGCGATATTTGAAAAACTGAAAATTGCAATTTCTCACTTACAGTATGAAAATATTATATCCTTCGAGTTATTATTTTAACTAAGAGTGGTACCAAAATAACTTTGGACGGGTTTTTGATAACACCAGCCAATTGCTCAGGGGGTACACAAAATATGAGCAGGAGAGCATACACATAATAACTCCCTTTAACTAATGATTAATTAAATTTATTAGCGAATTTCCACAGGAAAGATAAGCTATTGCAGTTACTCTTATGGTGATACCTAATATTGAGAGTAGTTAATGAATGAGCACCAATCCTGGTCCCCAGAACACGTATGTGTGTGTCTGCACTCTTACGGTCGCATTTTACGTCCGATTTGATGCACATTTTAAACACACGTTGGTTTTCTAAATCTCTCGGATGAGTGCGTTAGACAAAAAGTCCTACAACTTTCCAGAAGCACGTTTTTTTACCGGAAGTAATATTTTTTTGGGGATTTTTACACAACCTTCTAGATCTCGTCTGGTTCTCCCAAAATCGATCAAAACATAAAATACAGTAAAATTAGCCTAAAAGTACCATCAAAATCGAGTTTATCCGCTGCAAGCGAAGCAGTCCATAAATCGAGGCCACAAGGCCGAGGTGTAAACTCATAAAGTGAGTTTTTCTACTGCGAGCGGGACGAAGCAACGCTTGAGTCGGGGCTGGAAGCTGTTGTGCAATCAAATTCTACTAATATATTTCGTACACGCAGGCACCTAATCAACGGCTTTGTGAGTAGACCAATATTCCAAATAGTTGGTTAAACCCCTAAAGCATATGAACTTAATTTAGGAAATTCGATCAACTCACGTCAGCAGTTTAGCTGCGTGATCGAATTATTTTAATCTCCGAATTTTATTTTAATAAGCCAAACATTATTAGACAGAAATACAAAAGCATACATTTTTAACGAATTTCCATAGGAAAAATGAGCTATTGCAGTGGCCCTTATGGTGAGACCCAAGGTCGGGAGTAGCAAATGAGCACCGATCCTGGTCCCCAGAACACGATTTGGGGTGTCATTAAAATTCATATGTATATATATATGTATATATGTGTTCGCACTCTGACGGCCGCATTTTAAGTCTGATTTGGTTCAAATTTGGTACACATGTCGGTTGTCTACGTCGCTCGGACGAGTTCGTTAGCCAAAAAAATCCAACAACCGGAAGTACGTTTTTTGACCGGAAGTAACTGTTTTTTGAGATTTTTACCCCGAGAATGTAATTGTTTTGGAGTTTTTTCTAAAAATATAAATGTAGGATGTTATTCTGCACATTTTGTTTTTTTACGCGACTTTATAGCTCGCTTGGTTCCCCCAAAATCGACCAAAACGTAAAATACCATAAAAGTACCCGGTTTGAAGCCAAGTGGTGCAAACTCACGAGCCCAAAAGGCACAAACAAATTCTACTAATAAATTGCGTAAACACAGACAGCTGTTCAACGCCTTCGTGAGTAGACTACTTCCCAAATTGTTGGTTGAAACCCTAAAACATAGGCATATAAACTTAATAATTTTGGAAATTTGCTCAACTCACGTCAGCGGTCCAGCTGCGTGGTCGAATTATTTAATTTATCAAAAAGCTACTTATCGTTAGACCAAAAGCGCCTGTACCGTCGATGCGTTTGGCTGTGTAATTACAGTAATTCTTAGACCTACAGATTTGTCAAGTTAAACAATACTACTTGATCTACATAATAGTTGATTAGTTCAAATACAATTCAATCGCATCAAGGACATTCAAAGGTCATTACCGTTCATAATCCACGGATGGGAATCCTTAGCTTCGGGTTAAATACATTAGCATATTAGTGACAATCTAAGGTCAGGGAATTGTATTAGGTACTGCCTTAGAACCGAATAAATCTAATGCCGGAGATACATTACAGTTTTAACATAATAACGGATTCGAACCCACGACACAACAGAAACGGAACTCTAATTACAACTCTAGAATGAAGCAACGTTTTGGAATCTATTAAAATTTCAATAGCTTTAACGTTCAATAGCAAATTTCACAGGAAGATGAGCTATTGCAGTGACTCTTATGGTGAGGCCTAAGGTTGGGAGTGGTCATTGAGCACCGATCATGGTCCACAGAAAAAGTTTTTGGGTGTAATTAAAAATTGTATGTACATACATATACATTTATGTGTTCGCACTCTAACAGCCCAATTTTACGTCCGATTTCGTCCAAACTTCGTACACACGTTTGTTGTGTAAATCGTTCGGACGAGTTTGTTAGGAAAACAATCAAACAACCGGAAGCACGTTTTTGACAGGAAGTAAATTTTTTGACAGATTTTTCGTACCAGAATGACACTTCTATTGAGTTTTATCTAACAAAATAAATATGGGAGATTATTCTGCATATTTTGTTTTTTACACAACATTATATAGCCCGTCTGGTTCCCCCAAATCGTTACCGTACAAGTATTCAGTTCAAATTCACGTAGGGGATGTTACCGTGGGGGCAGCGTCCGATCCGAGGCCGCAAGGTCGAGGTGCAAACTCGCAAAAGTGTAGGAAACTTCACTTGTTACGTGTTGCAAAAAAGGCACTAAAATGTTTTGAAATAAAAACGTACTGAAATGCGCATGCGTGAGTTCGGAGGTTATACCATATTTTAACCGGCATCCACTAGACCAGTATACGTACGTTCAAATAAAATTAGAAATCAATATTTTTAGTTTGTGATACAGTTGTTTATGGAGAGGAATAAAATGGAACTCTTACATGATCGATCATTTGTTCGTCTGTCCGTCACAATCGATTTCCACCAGAACGGGTCATAAATGTGGTATAGTTACACAAGCTTGGTACCCCTGCTTTACTACGGAACAATTTTTCAAGTTATAGTTCTTTTGGCGCGTTATGGACAAATAATGAAATGAAATTTTTATGATGCGCGCGCACGATTGAAAAAATGCACATGTATGCGCGCGCACAGGTATCGAGAAAATGGCTACCAGCAGAATAGAGGTAGTGAATACCGTGCGGGATATCCGTGTGTTTTATATGATTTTGGGTACGGGAAACCGATTTTGACAGTTAATGGGTCGAAACGCTCAAAGGTCACAAATTTGGGCCAACATTTTGAAAATACCGTGTGGGATATCGTTTTATATGTTTATGAGTACGGGAAACACGATTTTGATAGAGAAAAGGCTGTACGCTTAAGGGTACAAATTTGGGTCAACGTTTTTAGTTTTCACTGCACAAATTGCTAATTCAAATATTTTTGGAGAGTCACTATTCTTCCCAACGACCTTGAAAATATTTTTTACAGATAGTAAGCTAAGGTGTACTAATTTGGTTGAAATTTACGCATGCGTTCCAGTATTTACGCATGCGTTTATGCAGTATTTACTCATTCTTACATAGGCCTACATACTGTTTATTTTTCTATATTAACCTAACCTAAAAAAAGCTGATGGTTGTGAAGAAAAATTAACTGATTCTAAATTTTCTAAGTCGGTTTCTATCGTATTAAATGTAAATGCATTCAAGAAACGTGTCTTGGTTCTTGTGGCCGTTATTTATATTTTCAAAAGTTATTATGACGAAATTAAAAAAACATTTTTCAACAGCTTGAAACGTTTCAATTATGTATTTATATGAAACTAAAAAAAATTATTATTTAGGCCTATTTAATTTTTAACTTTTAAAATCCAACCCTTATGATAAATGTAAAAATTATTCAAGTAAGTTTTGTTTAGCTTGAGATCGTTTAAGTAAGAGTAGAAAAAACATTATTCTAAATTCTGGAACATAATTCTTGATGTGGTATAATCTTTTAACCCTTAAAAACCATCCCTTATATTTTCCAATAGCTTTAAATGTTTTAATGGTGCATGTGCGTGCGTGTAAGTGTAAGTTTTACACGAGAATATACATTTCATATTAATAATAAGAGCCATGTGTTCATTGGTATTCACCAATGCTCCAAATTTACACTTTCCGAAATGTCTCCGAAAAAATGCGATTGGTTTTTCAACCATAACTTTCTTAATTTTTAAGTTATATAATCAATCTCTAATTACTGTTAAAATTTCACGTCCATCAGATTTTTGAGCGGAGCCCTATCATTTACTGGACTACAAGTTTAATATTCACAAAGTAATTATTTTCCTTGTCACCGGTAAATCCGGGTACGACTGCTAGCAGTTATAATCAAAAACATTTTTCCACAAACGCCCAGCACAATTTCCCAAATACTCTGTTATCGATCAACGAGCAGCGAACTGTATCTACCAACGCACCCAATAAAGCAGCCATTGTCGGCGCTAGGTCGAGACCGTATAAGTGCAGCTCAGGAGGCCCTGCATGGGATGGGAGTTTGAGCAGTGCATTCCACTCGCAGATGTGTCGGATTACCTCACGGAGTCGCAGATAAGATTACATCTGTTTGCAACAACACTTCATTATTTGCAGACATATCCTTGTTCGAATACGATTTACTAAACTCTGACTGATGATTGGTTTTTAGGACAACTTTGGGTTTGAATTAGGCCTAGTAGTGCAGCAGGTATCCGTACAACAATTGTGTTTTAAGATCTTAGTTTCCTGGCCCAAAAATCCGCCGTGTTGTGAGTTAGGTTCAAATCAATGTTTAGCCTGCGTACATGATCAGCTGTGCGACGCGACGGTAAGCGCTAAAATCATGGTTTCCATTAGTTTGCAAACGAACGCAATGATTAAAAAACATGTTAGGTGTGATTTCCGTATTTCAAAACTTAAATGCAAGTAATCGAAATTCAAATGGGCATTCTTGTATTGATATAATTTATTAATAATATGTGCCAAATTTCAGATGTCTAGCTTTATAGATATTAATAGAAATTATTTTAATATAACAGGTGTTCCCAAAATATGGGACCATTTCCGTAACTTTTGATCAACGGAAAGTAGAAAGATGAAAATTTAGGAATGTCTTTGGATGATTAGTAACTACTTTTAAAAACGTTCAAGACCACCCACTCCCCCCGGATATGGGACCACGGAGGGGGTGGTCTTGAAAATTTATAAAAATAGTTACTAGTCATTCAAAGAAATTCCAAAATTTTCATCTTTCTACTTTCCATTGTCTAAAAGTTACGGTTCTATATAGTTTTGGAGTACCTGGTATAGAGTGTAGTAACCCCATTCGCAAGTCTAACTACGTCACAGGTAACACAAATGCTTTTGGTTTATTTTTTCTTGGTACCATTTAAGAAGTAAGTACACATTTGAACTCTCTTAGCTTAGAAATGTATAAGAATTATTATTTATTTTTTATTGGTATTTTATTCAATTCCCACTCCTTAGATGTAGGCCTAAAATGATAGTGCATTACTCTTCCAATTTACCAATTGTACAATAAATATGTCAAACAACAGGTCTTCAGCTTCGTGGGAAGTATAACCATTTATTTATATTGTACAGGGGCTGTTACCCCTATTTTACTCATTAGGCGCAGCTGTTTAAATTGCATGTTTTACTATTTCTTTACTATACAAAACTTAAAATTAATAAGTGCCCAATTTCAGCTCTCTAGGTCACATTTTCAACTCTTAGCAGCACTGTTGTAATATGTAACAACAGATGTTTGACTTGTAGGTTTATTTTGTTAACCTAGCCTAAAGATTTGGTTGTGAAAAATAATTTACTGGTTCTAAATTTTCCAAGTTGGTTGGTTGATGTAAATGCATCGAACACACGTGTGTTGGTTCAGTATAGGCCACATCAAGAATTAATTGTGATCCTAAACTTTTGATTCAAATCGGCTGTTTTATCTGTTATTTTGTCCATTTTCAACCCTTAAAATCAATATTTTGTAAAATCCTTTCTTATTGCACTTCTACATAGTGGTATGAAGGAAATAAAAAAATGTTAAGGTTCTAGCTATCATAGTTTTGGAACGAAGTTCCTTAACGTGGGTTGTTAACGCTGGAGTTAACAAATAGAAAATGTAATGCGTAACGAAAAAAAGTGTTATTAATTGGTTGATATGGCAATTACAAATAGAAAGTATGCGTAACGAAAAAGCGTTATCAAATTGATTGCTAAGGCAATAAAGTAAATACATTCAAGAAACTTGTGTTTTGGTTCATCAATTTAAATTAAGAGATGATCGTTCCGCCCTGCGTAGTTCAGATATATCATCAAGCTCTGAAATACATTCAATAAACATAAAATGTTGGTTCATCAGTCTAGGCCTAACCTAAAATTATTGTGTGCATATTTAATTTATTTTACCTGCCTTAACATACTTACAATAAAATTTTAGGTTAGGCCTACAAAGTAACTAAACCTTAAAGGTCTCTTCGAGATCCAAGCTTGAGCAATTTCAAAATTGATTATATAAAGGAGTAACGTGTTGACTAAAACCTATAAGGAAAAGAAACCGGATACATGCATTTTGAGCGCGCTGGAGCCTCAATGCTAACCCTGCTGTCTCTAGATCTCTCTCCCCCTCTTTGTAAAAACTAAACAAGATAAAAGATGAAACACTTTTTCGAGACTTCAGCTCGTTTTTTTTAATACTCAAAAATGTGACATTTTTGTCATGCACGTCACGTTGCTGTCACTCTAGAAAGCTCAAAAGCTTTTCAATTGGTAGTAAAATTATAAGTTTTCTACGACGTCTATAAGTGCATAATATATCGTGTCCACAGACTGACACACATACAGACACACGGACACAAAATTGTTGTATTGCGTTATAGTGTTCAGAGACCTCGAAAACGTCGAGAAAAGTCATAAAAAGTGGGGGTAAATGTTTTAGAACTTTCGTAAGATTTCAATACTTTAGCATTTTAATGCGAGCCGAAGTAAAATGTAAAATATAACGTTCTTATAAGGAGGTATTCATTTGTCTGACACTATTCATTTAAGGCTTCACCTAGCCAGTTTTCAAATAATGTCAAATATATTGGCCATGCTGGCTGAGTTATCCATGTTT
>JAGFPH010010375.1:27058-40443 GCA_018207615.1 Philaenus spumarius | reverse complement strand
GTTTTCTCTGGCATGCACCGGGATTGCGCCGCCCGGCTAGCCCAGGTATGCGGTCGGTTTCACAACAATAGCATTGTTTTGAACAAAATATGACGGGTTTAAAGAAGGAAAGGTATATCGAAAATAAATTATTGCTGTAGGTATACGGCGAAAGAATCGTAACAAGTTGAATAATTCGACCACGCAGCTGAACCGCTGACGTGAGTTGAGCAAATTTCAAAACTTAAATTTATAGGCCTATGTTTTAGGGCTTCAACCAAAAATTTGGGAAAAGGGTCAATTCACGACGATGCTGGATAGCTGCAAAATGCTTCGCACGTCATTCCGCATATCGGGAGTATCTTCAACACACAAAGCATTGCGTACTTCGCACCCCAACCCCCGTATTGAGATTATCTTCAATACACAATGCATTGCGTACTTCGCACGCCAACCCCAGGGTAAGATCCACCACATGGCTTTGAACCGGGTATTTATTCTACGTTTTAATCGATTTTTGGGGAAGCAAGTGAGCTATAAGGTAGCTTAATAAACAAAATGTGCAGAATAACTTCCAACGTTTATATTTGTAGAAAAAACTCAAAAATAAATTCATTCCCGTAGGGAAAATCTCAAAAAATAGTTACTTCCGGTCAAAACACGTGCTTCCGGTTGTTGGATTTTCTTGGCTAACGAACTCGTCCGAGCGACGTAGACAACCAACATGTGTACCAAATTCAAAGGCATGTAGTAGATTCTACCATGGGGTTGGCGTGCGAAGCACGCAATGCATTGTGTATTGAAGATACTCCAAAAACGGGGGTTGGCGTGCGAAGCACGTAATGTTTTGTGTGTTGAAGATACTCCCAATATGCGGAATGGCGTGCGAACCATTTTGCAGCTATTCAGCACCGTCGTGAATAGACCTATTTCCCAAATTGTTGGTTGAAACCCTAAAACATAGGCCTATAAACTTAATTTTGGAAATTCGCTCAACTCACGTCAGCGGTTCAGCTGCGTGGTCGAATTATTGGAGTACCTTTTCTAAGTATGGCACATCATATGGCATAACATATGAATGGGGCAGTTTCTCAGAAATATAATTACAAAGGAAAATCCCAGTAGGCTACCTGGACCCTTCGGCGCAATCCCAGTGGAACGGTACTGCCAAGTGCCAACTAAAGCCCGGATACAGAGTAGACCTTTTTTTAATCTACTAAGGACACTTAATCAGGCAGAGAAAAAAATATTCACCAAACTACAGACAAAATTGGAAATAAGTTAGTAATTTTCAAACTCACTGATTTACAAAACAAAAAAACACAGTAGGTTTTTTTCTCGGTACACGGAAACGTATAACGACTCATCCAACCATCAAAATAACTTACTGTATTTCAATTATAATCTTCATATTTTCACGTCCGTGCACTCAAAACTAGTAAAAATTCTCAATGCACGTCTAAAGAATGTTCAGTTTTGAATTTGTTCATTGGCTTCATTATATGACTATCGGTGACTACAGTCTAAAGTTCCCGGGACTACAGTCTAATATTTTGCCTCCGTGCTCCTCTCTCTCGTCGGGACATAATGTGTTTTGATTAATTTGTAAGCTATACTACACGCGCTATAACTTTGCACTTGGGATTTTTGGGGATTAATGTGAAATTGGTATCGGCAACGTCGCACTGTTGAGACGAGCGGATGTGTCTTATCGCGCTGACTCACAGGTGCACTTCCTGAGAAGGCTCTTTCAAAATTGCAAATTATTATTTTTTTCTTCTGATACATTTTTCAATATTTCTTATCATAACATGTTTGGTCATACTTTGCTGATAATAAATATCTAAAATGTATTAAAATTGGACAATTAAAAGTATTGTTTATAGATGTATAATGTAATAGTTAAAAAATTATTACCTGGAAAATTGTTAATTTAACAACTTTTTAATCTAATGGCGAAACTCCCAACACACCTGGAGGAAACTCGTACTCTTGGAGATCACCATCAACATCTTCATCCTCGCTGCCACTATCACTGTCACAGTCACTATCAGTGTCATCATCATCCCCACCCAGACAAATTATAAATTGTTCCACGTCCTCGTGATGCAGACCTTCTGCTTCCCAGGCACTATTTACTAATTTTTCAGTATGTAAGACGTATCTCGCCCACATTTCTGGTGTAAACCTTATGATTGCTTCCCGGAATAATGTTTCAACATCGCTAATTTTAAAAGTCACATTTCGCTCCTTTACAATAAATAATATTTAAGCCAAGACCACACCATATCCTATGTCCCAAATGTTCCGCCATTTTATCTAAGACATACTGAGGGCGCGGAGGTTTAGCCCTTTTAACCAGTTCCATGAGTTCGAGTTTAATTAATGTAGGGTTAAAAGGCACTTCTTTGTTCGTTAACCACATTTAAACGACATTTTTGAAAGTTTATATTATTTTGAATTAATTATTTGTTTAATAGTATTTGTTTTATATTTAAATGTTAATTTTTCCGCAAAACGATCACAATATATTTAGTTTACCCTTTTTCCAATACTATTAGTTGTCTGATTACAAATATTTTTATATATTATTTCTTGTTAGAAAATTATCTTTAAGATGCATAGTCATAATGAACTTTTCATTAAGTTTTGAAGAAAAAGTGTAATTTTTACTAGGAGCCTAGTTGTGAGTCATCGTCCAACCGGATACATTTGATAAGTGGGATGGGGTAGCGAGCCGCCTCGCAGCGTTGCCAAACTGTGCAAGTCCCAAGTGAAAAGTTATCGCGCGCGGGGTATAGTCTATTGAAGTGGATGAGGACGGAAATGCAGAAATTTATATACTGTACTTAGATTTAGTAAATCAACAAACACTTTCAGGAAGGACAGTCACAAATTAAATCTAAAGATTTTAGTTATAATAATGTTACTAAGAAATCTTAACCCAAAACCAAGGCTATGCAACGGACAAGAATTATTGTAAAAGTGTTAAAGCATAACTTAAGTTAATTGAAGTGATTAAAATATTTAAGCATCGTTCTTATAATCTTATAGTAAAAATAATTCCAATAAAAATATAATAAACGTTAAATCAATTTTCTTGAGACAGTTGTATTTTTACAGTTGTATACTCTCTTGGGTTGATTCCATAAAGGGAACTTCTGGAAGTGAGAGTGAGAGGAAACAGACTTCCGCTTGCAATCATTAAAAATATGCTGAATTATTGACAAAAATCTTTAGGGACGTTTCCCTCGGCACTAAGCTTTATAAGGGAATCTACCCTGGGCTCCTACTTTCAATTATTACACTGTATGTAAATATATAAACACTCTTTTATTTCCATTATTTACAATAAACTCTCATCCAATCCTCTACTATTGTTTCGTTGGATACGACTTGTCTTGTCCTGTAGCGGATGGCAGGGTAACCTTGACATCGCAGTGCTTTGGTAATGTTTGCTTTTCTGGGTTTGTTTGTATAAGATAAGCTATTTAGCACTATTTAGTACCTTAGACGGAGCTGCTCTTGTCGGGTCCATTAGTAACTAAATTCCTATATTTTTGTTGCCCTTCTAAACACTTCGTTACAAAAGAGCCAAAAGGATGAAGAAATAAACTGCTGGTGGAAGATATTTTAAATTTGTGCAGCGTGTAAACGTTTATTTAAAACCACACTATATGTTCACTTAAGGGTCGGCTCTAGCTGTCGACCATGTTGGCTGACACTCCATAAGACCAATGTTAAATTCAAATCCAAATTTTTCCTTTATTTTTGATCGGAAATTATAAACGATATCATTTTAAAGCTATGGTCAATATGCATGCAAATGGCTTTTTCAAAACT
Source organism: Philaenus spumarius (assembly GCA_018207615.1). Lineage (NCBI taxonomy): Eukaryota > Metazoa > Arthropoda > Insecta > Hemiptera > Aphrophoridae > Philaenus > Philaenus spumarius. The sequence goes on along the minus strand of JAGFPH010010375.1, from coordinate 36,621 downwards.
AAGAAAAATATTTTCTTTAATATTTATTAACAATTTAAAAAATAGATTTTTAATATTTTTTTATGTTGTCACTATTAATTATAGCGAAAAACTACCAAGCCATTAGCCTGAAGAATTTCGTCCCCAAAAGTATGGTATTTTTTTAAAAACGCTATTTTAACAATTGCGGGTTTTAAATGGATTTAAGCTAAGCAATGTTCGTGTAACCTACCGCCGCTATAGGGTGATTTTAAATATTTTTTACGTTGTAACTATTAATTATAGCGAAAAATTACCAAGCCATTCGGATGAAGAATTTTGTCCCCAAGAGTTTGGTATTTTTAAAAAAAACGCTGTTTGAATAATTGCGGGTTTTAAATGGATTTAGGATGAGCAATGTCCGCGTAACCTACCGCCGCTATAGGGAGTCGCAGGTTGCTTTCTGTTTTACTAGAGCCGACCCTTAAATCAAACATTAAACTTTGGCGAATAACGACAATTTATATTGTACAAACTTCCTTTCAAAACTTTAAATAGGGTCACACAATTTCAGTTTCCTACAATTTTTAAAACTATAAAATTTGAACTTTAATTGGTCAAATTATTTAAACTAGTGTTACAAATTTGATTTAACGACAATTAAAATGTAAAACTATTATAGTTTGGAATTATTACTTAACTTTCAATTTTCAATTTCAAAATTGAATTTCCCTTGTAGGCTATTGCAGATTATAGCTATAAGAACTTTTTTAGATGGTAATTAATTTTAAATTTTAGTTTGAAAGATATTTTTGTAACTTCTTGTTTCTTTATTATAACTACACCATGTAGATTTTTACTAGTAAATTTAATTTCAGTCACATGGCCTTCCTTCATTCATTTTCTGCAGTTTGCTAACGTTATTTTTTAATCTGCTTTATTTTAGTGACCTACTTCTACTATTGTAATATTGTATCAAAGGAAATTTAGGTGTGATAAAATTACTGAAAATAACATACTATAACAGTTTGGACAAAGGTTTTTTTAATAAAAAACGAGCTAAAATTCAGAAGATTTTTAAAACTACGAGTCTAAACAATTTTATTTGTAAGAGTAGGCCTGACTAATAAAACGAAACACGGTCTCTGCAATTCATTGAATGAAACCCGAGTAGTGTTCATATATTGCCGCTAGAGTCGCTTGTAACAGTAACAGCTGATCTAACCGATGCAAGAATAGTGTCCCGTGAGCCGCGCAAACTTTTTGTTTGGTCGACTTGTTGTTTTGTGAAATAATGTTTATTTATTATATTATATTAGGCTACCGGTGTTAATATTAGTGTTGCATTACAAGTTAAGTGTATCTTGATTGAGTTAATGTTTTGTGATAATCATATTTATTTGTAAACATAACAGTATCGAAGAAACAGTTCTATTTTGTAAATAGGCCTACATTGTAACCACAGAATTGTGCATTGGCTGAAGGTAATTCAAACTTTTAAACAAATATATATTCATTATTTTAAAATAAATACTCTAGTACCAATAACTGTTTAAAGTTATTGTTTAATAGTCTATTTAAAGTTTCCCTTTAGTAAAAGTCCTATGTGAACGATATTAACAACATAACTACACTTTTTATACCAGTAAGAAGGTAAGCTAATGGAAGTAGTTTCGTCAACCATCGAAAACAAATATCCACTTTTTTGTACTCGCCTCATCGAAATTAAAAAGTTCAATGATTATTCTATACTCATTTAAATGTATAGGCTACACATTTTTTATAAATTAATAACATTACCATTTTACTGATGAGGTTAAAGTTATCTATTGTTATTGGTTTGATTTAATATTTTAATTTGTTTATTAGCCTACTTCTTGTAGCCTATAGACAAATTTTATAACGGAGGAAATATAATGATAACTATTAATAATAGTACTTTTTTAATAATAATCATTTAGGCAATGATATAATAAATACAACTAAGTTAGGCCTACTTCTAACTTCTATCGCGGCTGGAAAACCAGAATAAATCTAAACTTACTTACTTACAAACTCTTAAAAACAGTCTCGTCACAGTATGTTTCCAGATTGAAAACATAATATATATATATATATATAGGCTAAGTTGGTAGCACTTATAACTTTCATTCAAAATGTAGCTATCTGATGCCATTCCAACAAGTAGTGGAGTTCTAAAAGTTCGTCGATCGTTTCTATGTAGGCTAGTATGTTACAAATAGGTGGACCGATTTTAATCAAGAGATGGTATGTTAAATTGTCATTACTTTTCATTTAGATTATCACAAATAATTAACGAAGTAGGTATTTTGTTTTCAGATATATATTGTTATATATGTATATATATATATACAGTATGACTGTATTTGTGAACAAAATATTAATAGCCCATATTACGTTTGTTTGCACTTCTCTTTACATTTTTTGTAAATTAATAAGTGTAGCTATTATTCAATTATTTAGTTATTCTAAATTAAAACGCCAAATGACAGTCATTTAAAAAAATATTTGGGCCTACATGATAAACTCTTAATTCTCAGTGTAGGCCTACTGAAAACACTGGCATTGAAGAAACAACACTATAGGAAACGAAACCTAATGGGTTTTAAGCGGACGCTTGCGTGGTAGTTCACATCGAAACCACTCGGAGCGCTACCAGTCTTTTGAAGCGCCCGAGACGAAACTGACATTATAGACAGAGTTTAAATTTCGCCGCACCACCAGACCGCGAATATATCTGCCTCTTGCACTGCCTTGTACAAACTACTTTCAATTCTCCTTTTCATCATCCCCAACGAAGAGAATTTAGTTTTCCTTGTGGAGGGAGCAAGCACATGTTTCAATATTTGGCGCACGTTGCAACTATATTTACAGTACTGTTGAACAATGATTTATTATTGATAATGTTTTTAATAACCCATTTATAAAGTGTGGCATAAATTTAATATTTATTTTTAATGAAAATAAAAACAATTTTAAGTAGTAAATGATTTTTTGTAACAATGCAAAAATTATGTCAAATACAGTATAAAAATTATCTTAAATCTCCAATTAATATTATTTGAACATAGGGTTTTCCTGAATTTGATTTGATAATCTATTACTGTGAAATAAACACTTTATTTCATAAAATCGGACAAATTGAGTAAAATATTTAAAACTAAATATGCAAAAACTTAGGTAAAATAGCAATACAATTAAGTATGTTTTGACACCAAACGTATAATTTCAGCCGTTCTCAAATAAGGTATTAGATTGTTCAGTACAGCTTTTGAGATATTTAAAGCTTATAAAAAGTATTGTTTTGCTGGCAATACTTGTGACAGTTTTGCTAAAACGCTCTGAAAGATTTAGTTTTATGGTCACTATTTTGAACTGGGGGAGGGACCACAAATAAATAAATAAATAATAATCTTCATACTCGTATTATTACAAAAAAACTTACAATCGATCACGTAAGCAACAACTAAAATAACTCAAAGCAAAGTATGGTACACATAGACTACGAAATTATTATACTGGGTGTTCCATAACAAGGTGTACGCTTATTGTTCGCATAAGGTAATGAGCGAGCGTAATGTAAACAATTAGCATGGGTAACGTAAATTAGCCCGATTTAAATGTACCAAACGGATTCTGAAAGTAGAAATTAAAATCTGCAATTCTTATCTCTTTGATTTTTTTTAAGGTTGATAAAGTATGATAAAAATGCTTCAGAACATAGCACAAAACGCGTAAATTTGCTAGCAACGCCGATGATAAATTTGCAAGAGAGGCAGTGGTAGTGTCGGAAACAGCAGCCTGCCGTTCTCTTCTCCTCCGCATTATGCAAGATAATTGTCTAAATTGTTTATACTGCAATTGTGCAAAAACTATTAATGCGACAAATTGTATCTTCCGAATGTTTGAAATGCACATACTAAACAATAATATTCCGAAAGATCTGCCATAAATACAGTATTATAAATTAACAAAGATAATGAACTTTTGGGTAGTAATTTTTAAGCGTTTTCCAACTTTTCTCGGTCCGATCGGGGTTTTCAAAAACCATTTTGTAGTTTTTTAATTCTCTACAAATGTTCCGTTGGAAATATCGTGATCCGTGCATAAATTTTTATAATATCAACAAAAAATCCAAAAAGTCAAAATATATTGTTATTTTTGTTTATACAAAATGCGCAAAAATTCCTTGCCTGATATGTTTTTTTATTTTATAACAAATTTTAAAACTGAAATTCAATAAAAAAGAAAAAATCTCTATTGGTTGGGCTAATTGTTTTACGGAGCCCCCGCCGTATGGAATTCTACGACTTCAATACGCGAAAGCTTGTTGTTATGTTGTTTTAAATTTAGTGAAACAAAGTGGATTTAATGATCGTGTTGTGGAGTTATTGATTTTAGTACCGTTCCTGTATCTTGTTAACTCTTCAATTATTAGTGTTTATTTTATTCTTTAATCTGCAAGAAACTCTTGCTCTTTCAAGACAATATTTATGTCCTAGAAATGCAATAAAAAGCTATTTCATAGAGTTTATATGTATATATTATAATGCCCCAGACCCGTTGTTGTTAAATTCTCGGAAATATTGTTTTCGACTTCTTATGACCCCTCCCAAAATTAAATCCTGTATCCGCCCCTGACACATACATACATTGGAAAACAACATACACACAAATAGAATATTACAAATCTCTTGAAACCAAGCATACAAAATTTACAAAATTTAAAGTTAAAGATTTAATATAAATGCACTTCTAAAACCAGGTAAACTCTTTGAACTTGAAAGTACACTAAAAGAACAGGTTTTCAAAATTTTAGCTTTATGTAAATAAAAATTAGACTACAGATGAAATTGCTACGGAGTTTGCTGAATTTTTAAAAGTAAAACTAAAAAGTAAATGTTAATTTTAGAACTAATGAAAAAAAATAATGTTAATTAATGTTCTCTATCACAAATAAAAATTACAAATTTCCGAACATCCGACCCATTAGAGTAACTTCACAAACGAGGACGCGACCGACCGACGGTACAGTCCCAACAGAGAAGGTACAGTCCACGCGGCGATGCTGCTGGCGGTACCTGTTGGCCTCGACCCCAACTAGCCTTTTTCGACTGTTGAAAAGTGTTACCTCTGATAACATGGGGGTTTCGCTTCTTATAGTGTTCTTTCTTCAATGGTAATGGTTACCAAATTTTTATTCAAAATCGTTATCTTAAGTAGGCCTATATTTACTGGGTGATTCAGGAAAATCGGGAAAACTTTCAAGGCGTGTTCCACTAGTGAAAATAAAGAAAAAAGTTCTTATAAACGTAGGTTCGGAAATGCTTCGTTTTTCAAATGTCCACAAAACAAATGTCCAGTTTTGTTTTTCTTGTACAAAATAATGCGTATCTAGAAAAATGTTTGACTGATTGAGTTGAAACTTGGCATGAAGTTTAACCTAACAATTAACTAAAACTTATATTAAGAAAAATAAGCGATTATATCCAATCATGCGTTTCGAAATGACGCTGTTTGAAAATTTCAAACCTATATTACTCAAAAACCATAGGGCCTACATTTAACAAAACACATCAAGACACCTTTTTTGTAGCCCTTTTGATTCCCTATCGGATAGTCTCACTGTCAAAACAATCGGATGAAGGATAATAGTTAAGTTCAATAATTGATTTGTTCAACCCGGCTTCATATACCAACACAGTAAACACAACAACGTTGTGGTTACGTATAGGCTACTGTTATTACGGTATCTTGTCCTGAATCACCCTGTAACTTATATAATTATTTTCCATATAATGTACGCAATTTCTGACTAACTTATAACGAAGCGTTTTCCATGTATTTATAAGAATTTGTTTACTTTCATGCCGTAATCATATCCCGAAAACATAACATGTACTTTTTTAAGCAACTGTATATTCGTGATGTCATGAAAAACCTTGGAGCACTATTCATTTTCGGATTCTAAAAGGAACGAAACATGGCCACCTCTTGCCTTGATTTTCCTTCGCTTATTTCCTTGAATACCCAGGTCGTTTATAATTGAGACGTTGATAGCAGAAACAGTACAAGTCCAAAAAATCGTAATTTGAGATTATTGCCCATAGATGTAACACATTCTTCTAAAAGGTGACAAGTCACATGTAAAATGAAGATTGAAAGACTGAATTCTGCAAAAAACCGGAAAAGTCCATCGTGTTCCATTTAAATGTCTTGTTAGGAAACTCACGTAGGCTCTACTTTTCAAGTTTATTTCGTTACCATTTACACAATAAAATACAAAAATCAGTTTTTTTTAAGAACATACATACATATATAATACATAAATACTGTAATAAAACATTAAAAATCAGAGACATGGTAGGCCTAACTAATCATATCCCGTCAGCTTGGAAGCGAGCCAACCACCGTTTGCTTTACTTCCGCCCTCCTACCATCAAACAACACAGATATGAAAAGCTACCTGGTCTCTAGCCGAGATTCGAACCCGTACCACGCTATTCATTCTGCCAAGGCTTGCCTTCAAATAAACTGATAAATTCACAAAACTTTAACTTAGTTACTTTACTATCTCTATAAATATTACATGTAAAAGTAAAAGTTACTTCATCAGCACCATCTAGGAGTGGTTATAACACGTTTGCTTGATTCTTACTAAGCCTGAATTTTTAGAATTTGTATTCTCGCTGTTATATTCCATAATGCAACAAGTTAATATTTTCTCATAGAACTCATTTGCTATTGTTTTTAAAAGTTGAAAACAATAAAAACGTATTTTCTTTCAAAGTCTGTTCAGTACGAATTTATTCAGCAAAAACCGGACAAGTCCGTTAGTTTTAAATTTGTTAAAGCTTAACGTTTTTGCTATCAATCCCTCAAAGTATAACTGAGTTATTGATAAATATATTATTATATTTCTTCGTAGTCGTCTATAACACGCTACGCCGCCTAAACCACAATACTGTACTGTGAAAATATGATCGTTGTTGTTAATAATAAATCAGTTTTCCATAAATGTACTAAATTAAAGTTTTGTTCAAGTTGGGGGTTTCATACAATATTAAGAAAAATAATGTTGTTTTCAGTTTGTCTTTACAATAGCTTTGATAACGAGCTAAAGTGTTTTATCTACGACCATTGCAATAAACACCAATAACGCTATTACAAGTAACATCAGAAAGAGGTACATTACAAACCAAAAGCCAACCCGATTAGGTAATGATATCTTTACCTAACAGGAGTCACTTTACATAATAGGCTCTAGACCAATTAGAGCTCGTCATTTGACGGAAGTAGAGTTGTAATAAAAATTATGACACATTGTTTAAGGAGAGATATAATGGTAAACAATGTGAGTTATAATGGTAATTTTGCCCCGTTAAGATAAAAACAGTTATCGCAAGGAAATACCTAATTTGTAGATTTTTCATTAGCAACATTTATTGGATTTGCTTTATATTGGTTTAGCCAGTGGAAGCAATAAGACACCCAACAGTGGGCATATTGTTTTTCTGCATACGTAGAATTCAATATCACATTTGAGTAACACAATTTACTATGTAAATACTTTTACGAAAAAAGTAAATGTGTGCGGTCGTGGGACCCCCGTCAGGAACGAAGTTTATCACGCACGCCTTTTCTTTAATTCTTTTACTAACCTTAACGGCTACATACACATAATTTTAATCTTTCAATTACCGTTTATTATAAGATTGTTTTATATACAAATATTTACTGTTTCAATACGTTTAATGTTATTATAATAAAGGTGTAGAATTAATTATAACATCAAAGCTTTGATGTTAAACACAGTTAAATGTCCATTAATTGTAAATACATTCATCAAACATAAAATGTCGGTTCATCCGTCTAGGCCTAACCTAAAATTATTGTGTGTATGTTTAATTTATTTTTCCTTTCTTAACAGCAACATACATACAGTAATTTTAGTTTAGGCCAAGACTTACTTTCTAGGCCTAACCTAAAATTATTGTATGTATGTTGCCGCTAAGGCAGGTAAAATTCAAGGTCTCTAGATAGGACCTATTCCTATCTAGAGACCTTGGGTAAAATTAATTAAATATACATACAATAATTTTAGGTTAGGCCTAGACTGATGAGCCAACATTTTATATTTATTTGATGTATTTCAGCGCTTGACGATAATATCTGAACTACGACGGGCGGAACCGATCGTCTCGGGCCTGCTCCAGTAAAAATAAAATGGATTTTTATCCCATAAGAGCAATGTTAAATTTCAAACCATTTATTTCGTTTAGGCCTACTTTTTATCATAAAATTGTTTGCAAGGTCTCATTTTAAGCACAGTCACAATACGCATCCGTCTTGCAATTTACATTAAAAAAAAATTCTTTCATTTGTCAAGTAACTGACATTTAGTAATTGTACAAAATTTGAATTTTTTTCCTAACACAATAAAAAATTTATAATGAAAAATAATTTGCAAGCCGGATCCGAAATTTTATAAAGAGTATTCAGTTTTTTTTTCAACACTCATTACAAAATATAGACTTATAAAATGGTTTGAAATGAGGCAATGTCGAAGCGTTCAGCTGTAAGAAATTGCACTGTTTAGATAGGGTTACAGTGATAGCAGACCCTTAATTTAAATTGATGAACCAAAACACATTTTTTCGTTTTCTATTTGTTAACTCCTACCGCAACCCGGGTTAAAACAAAGTTGTTTCGCGAATCACCCAGAGGATACCTCTTGAGGCATGCTTTTTACTCAGTAGAGGAGTACCTCATCTCATAACCACAGGGTGTTTAGGATGACGACTTAGATAATTGATTTTAATATGATATAACATTTAGGGTATACATGGTTCACTGCCTCTTAATTTGTTTCTATCTTGTGTAGGTTGTTGTATTGTATCTTGAGTATGTGTTGTATTGTATCTTGTGTATTTGTATTGAGTGTTGTGCGTGATGGTTGACAACTCAAACGTATACCGCAGCATTGCTGCATATGTATGCCATAAATGATGCAAATAAATGATGATGACTACGTTAGGGTAAAACAAGATGTAAACTGGAACAATTACAACATCTTTCTGACGTCAAATCACATTAGATTAGCACATTCGTAATTGTAAGGTACACATTTTCTACAAGTCACACAATTTTTCTAAGAAACATATCTGTTATGGGATAAAACAATATCTGCGTATAAACTAGAAAGTAAAATTATGTGAAACCTTCCCACTCACTGCCTATTATATATTTTAAAATACATAGCTTAGTCGATTAAATATGTTTAGTGTTGGTACGCTAACAAGACGTTTTCTCTAACACCTCTAAACTTACATGTAGCCTATTTCTTAAACCCTTTGGCTTTCGACATCCGATTTTTCGGACGTTGTTAGTATGTCCACTGAATCCCGACGTCCGAATTTTCGGACGTTCAGAAAAAAAATCATATAAAATACAAATCATTAGTGAATCTGTGTTTATTAGGGTGATTTTTAAGTATGGAAACGGCTTTATATTGCGCAACTGGGACATTCTTGGCGGTAGAAACTTATGCTAACCTGTACAGTTTTAAAAATCCTACTTTTTGG
>JAGFPH010010375.1:0-20498 GCA_018207615.1 Philaenus spumarius | reverse complement strand
TTAAACGTCTCTAAGTTATCTTATTCTAGAAAAAATTAAAAAAAAAATTCGAGATAGAGGAAACGAACAAGGTCAACAATTAATTACATTGCATTAATTGTAGCGATAGCAGTGATAAGGCGGCGTATGTGTGAACTAGTCTTAGACAGTGGGAGCTTTTACCGAAATTATGAAAAGAAATAAAAAAATAAAAACCTAGATACGTGCGTGTCGCGCACGCACCAAACACGGATTCCGGACCATATTAAGAGCACGCTCAAAATAGTTTAACAGATCGTTTGTCATACACGTTTCTGAATAGTCTAAAACAGAAAGCAGCCAAATAATTTTTTTTTTTCATTTTTTGTCTCAAACAAATTCAGTTCCTTTCCTAATATAAAGAGATTCATAAAGGGATTCATTTTTATATGCTAATAAAAATTTATTGATGTAAAATTTACAAAGTTATTAGCTAAAGAAACAAAACATTTTCAGTAACGGAAGGAAAAAGTTGAATTTTAGGCCTACACAAAAATTAGTAAAAATTGTTTGTTATTTTTTTCAAAATTTAAAAAGTTTGGCAATTTAGTTCTAAATAGAACCGTATCTATACTAATATTATAAAGAGGTAAAGTTTGTTTGTTTGTTTGTTTGTTTATTTGTTTGTTTGTTTGTATGTAGGGGGTAATCTCTGGCACTACTGAACCGATTGAAAAAATAGTTTTACTAATAAGCTACACTATCCCTGAGTAACATAGGCTATGATTCATTTCGATAAAAACCTTTTTTTTATTTCAATATTTATAAATTTAATCGGAAAAATTCTTAGGTTAGGACTAGAATGATAAACCAACACATGTATTTACATATATTACCATAGCAACCAATTGAATAAAATAACAGATAATATATTTGCTCCAATATTTCCATTAACAGCTGATTTCAAAATTTGAAGCAATTATTTTTGTATTTCTAGATTTTAGGTTAGGATTTTAAAGAGTAGACCTGAGCCTTGCTGGTTCTTTTAACCGTTATTATAACTGCTTTAAAATATAAGGAATAATTTAAATTGAACATTTAACATTATTTACCGTCTTAGTTTTGAGGTTATTATTAATCCTACACCTTTATTATAAATAAAACATGACATATGTTTTTAGAAGGTTACGTTGGGGGTTGGCGTGCGGAGCACGCAGGGGTCTCCCCTAGTTAAAATATATATCAATTTCAAATTTATTATTTTGAAAACACCAGTTTTTTGTTCCTACTACAAGACTACTAACACAACTAGGCCTAATTTAGGAATACATGCTTTGCCCAAAAATGAAATATTATTATAACAAGTGCAAAGAATAGTTTTATCACTGCATTTGTTATTCTTATTTCCGCTAAGATGTAGCAAACAAAGCTTCTGAAGATGGGGTCTACCCGAAACGCGTCAAGCGAAAGTAAGACAAAGCTAAGAAAGGCGGATAAACAAGAAGAAAAATAGTTTTATCTTTGAATACTGTCAAACCATGACTGAATATAAGGTGATCAAAATGGGAAGAAAGCTACTGCCGCGCTCTAAGTGGACGAGGTTCTCCAGCACGGCGTCGCGCCTCTCTACCGACCTAGTGGACGACCAGCTTTACAGAACGTAGAAACACGATTTTGAAATTTACGAGAACAATTTTGAGTACTCCACCGGATCTAACAGAAAAATCAACTATAATCTACAAACAATTTTACTATTTACTAGAGCCCGACATTTACTGATTTAAACAAAAGGAGTTTTCAATGTACTGCGTATAAAATTTAAGGACCCCGCCTCCTGCTCGCTTAGCTCACCCACCCCCACGGCGGATCGCAGCGAAGCAAATGCAAACAGAATATTGTATTATCTGACATTTTCGTGGAAATGACTATTAATTAGGACAGATGTACTTGGATCGAGGTACGGTAATTGGGTTTACCTGGATCCTGATGAATTCGTGATAGGGTCAGAGTTTTAATTAGAACAGAAGCACTTGGGTCTGGGTAGAGTAGTGGGGGTAGCGGTGACCTGTATCCTGACACATGCCCCGTATGGAGTTTTTGCCTGCGTGACAGGAATTGATTTGTATATAATAGAGAGACTACTGCTCTGTAATTTTCCTACATGATCTAAAAATAATAAAATAGTAGGAAATATAATGTAAACTGCAGTTATGGGAAAATTGTGTATGCAATATATGTAAAGTCTCTTAAATGCTCGAAAGAAAATAAATCTATACTAATATTATAAAGAGGTAAAATTTGTTTGTTTATATGTAGGGGGTAATCTCTGGAACTACTTAACCGATTGAAAAAATAGTTTTACTAATAAAAAGCTGCAATAACCCTGAGTAACATATGCTATAATTCATTTGCATTTAAGGGTTGAAACAGCCCCTAAAACAATAAATATTAATTGTTATACTTTCCTTAAAGCTAGAGAGCTGAAATTTTGTGCATTTATTTCTTACACGATACGTAGAAAATGTATACTATTATAGATTTGCATTTTGTCGCGCACTGCTAAGGGGTGAAAATATTATAACAACCCCTACAAAAAATGTTGATTGTTACACTTTCCTTAAGGGTCGGCTCTAGTAAAACAGAAAGCAACCTTCGACTTCCTACAGCGGCGGTAGGTTACGCGGACATTGCTCATCCTAAATCCATTTAAAACCCGCAATTATTCAAATAGCGTTTTTTTAAAAATACCAAACTCTTCGGGACAAAATTCTTCATCCGAATGGCTTGGTAATTTTTCGCTATAATTAATAGTTACAACGTAAAAAATATTTAAAATCACCCTATAGCGGCGGTAGGTTACACGGACATTGCTAAGCCTAAATCCATTTAAAACCCGCAATTGTTCAAATAGCGTTTTTAAAAAAATACAAAAATCTTGGGGACGAAATTCTTCAGGCGAATGGCTTGGTATTTTTTCGCTATAATTAATAGTGACAACATAAAAAAATATAAAAATTCAATGTTTTAAATTGTCAATAAATATTAAACAAAATATTTTTTTAATTTTTAAAAAGCCATTTGCATGCATTGTGACCATAGCTTTAAAATGACATATCGTTTATAATTTTCCGATAAAAAATAAAGAAAAAATTTAGATTTTAATTTAAAATTGGTCTTATGGAGCGTCAGCCAACATGGCCGACAGCTAGATAGAGCCGACCCATAAAGCTAGAGAACTGGAAATTTGGCAGTTATTAATTTTAAGTGTTTTATAGGAAATAAAATAAATACTATCACACGCAATTTAAAAATAGTTACGTCTAATGGGGAGGGGGGGGGGGGTAGCAGCCCTTTACAAAAAACAAAAACAAAATTTATTTCCAATTATTGACACTTTTTTTTCATAAGTGGTAATCTGCGTTTACTTCACAGCGGGAATTGGCGAGCTAAGCGAGCAGGGGACGGAGCCCTCTAGTTATGTATACATAAATAACAATCCCATTAATTATTCAAACAGTCTAGTTACGCTTAAAATTTTAAACTGACAAATATACATTAGTGAGACAATAGAAGAGAAAATCAAAATTTCGATTAAAAACTCCTGCAGTTTTGAAAAATGTTAATATTGAAGGCGTTTATCGGTGTGATCATTTTAAGTATTCCAAAAGTATTTTATCTATTTTACTGCAATTTTGGAATCGAGGACTTGACTTAATTATTGTTGCGAGTAAAATAAAAACCTATTTGTGAAATTTTGAAAAAAATTACCGCAATTTTACAATATGGCTGCTATCTTTAAAATTTCTTAAAGAAACCCCTAATTTTTATTTAGTTTATGGATTTTACCCATCATTTTAGGACTTATTAATATAGGCATTATTTTATTAAACTGACAGCTTTCATGTAAATTGAATTTTTGACTTTTTGATAATTATTTGAAAGGCTGCAGCACTTGGGGGTAGTAAGTAAAAATATAATTCCCTTTTAAAATATGCTTGGTTGCTTGCAAAGACACGTTTTATCAAGTCACAAAAACTTTATTTTAATGGTAGATAGTTTAAGTTTTTCTCCGATAACTCTTGACCGGCTTGTAAAATATTATCAACCCCTATAAACGCGAGTGTACGTACAGCTGATAATATACAATGAATACAGAAACTATAAGAAGCGCAATGTATATAGAGAATAGTCAGCCGATTTGTCGGCGCCAGTGTCGCACACTCCCCTCCAACCCCTTGCCATCGCACCAGCGACCACAGAATAAAATAGACTGTCCCATCGCCTGTATACAGTATGAAATAATGAAGTGTGCCTAAACTATCTTGGGAAGGTCTAGAAAGCCAAAACGGTTCTGAGATGATGCTAAAATTGTGATGCTCGTGTTTCAAATACACTGTTGTTTTGAACACTTGCAACACACCGATTTCTTTGAAATTTTACACACTGACAGAATATTAGTGTAGGATGATATTGTTATAAAAATTATTAATTATAAAAAATCTTTAAAGGTATACATAAATTTCCAAAGCTAAGACTTAATATGGAACTTTAAATTGTGACACGAAAAAGTTGTTCTGTGAGAAATTTTTTTGTTTTTTGGTCAGAGACGAAGTGTAAGCGTAAAAGTTTGAGCCAATAAGTTAAATTTTATGAAACATATTTTTTTTTAATTAGCTCAAGTGGTTTGGTTTTTACAGCAGGTTAACGATTAATAAGCGCCAGAATCTCGCTATATTCCCACGGCTCACGGCTACTGCTCGTTATATAGCTTTAGTAGGCCTAATACATTTTAACTGCTTTTCCTCGTTAGTAAAAAGTTTGATTTTCATAAATCACTCGAAGATTAAAGGTAAAATGATTTAGAATGTTGTATGATACTAATATTTATTTTAATCTAAACATTGTTTACCATTCAATCAACATGGCTTAGCACACTATATAAAATGACATTTAAGTGTATTTTCTTTACGTTATTGTTCTGTATAGAAATCAACAAATAATACTGTAGCTCTTTCTAGTATGACAAAGTAACACATAATTACGGAAAGAAAAATAATAATGACAACATAAATATGGCATAGCAAACTATATAAAATGACATTTAAGTGTATTAACTTTACTTTATTATTCTGTATAGAAATCGACAAATAATACTATAGCTCTTTATATTATGTCAAAGAATAGAATTTATATGTGCCGGTAAAAAATTTATTGATGGAAAATTTTCAAAGTTATTAGCTAAAGAAACAAAAAATGTTCAGTAACAGAAGAAACAAGTTCAACTTTAGGCTTAGGCCTACGTAAAAAGTAGTAAACATTTTTTGAAATTTTTTTTCAAAATATACAAAGGTTTTATTATTTAATTCTTAATAGAAGTGTATACCTTATAACATAAAAAAATGTATTCTTTGATGAAAATATAGTTAGAATGTAATGGTGTATGCTACTTTACAGAAAATTGAAGTTATAATCCTTATTGGAATTAAATTTTATAAGAAATCAGATGAGCCATTTAAATTTTAGTTATTAAAGAAATTTACTCATATGTTGGTGTTTCATTTCTTACTACATAGTGTACCATAAATAATTGTGACAAAATATGTGGTGAAAGCAAATTTTATTTGTTTTATTTAAATACTAGCTGTTGTACCCGTGGCTTCGCACACGGTCCAAAGTTTCGCCGCATAGTAATTAATGTTTATTGTTTTAAGGGTTGTTATTACATTTTCACCTCGATGCGGCTTTGCACGGATAGACAAATCAAAGTTAACTGTATATTAGCAACAAAAACATATCAATAAATATAGTACACTATGTGTTTCTTATGGGGATTTTTAGTAACTTAGACCCTCCAAACCACCCTAAAATTTAGAATTTTTTGGAAACCTTTCTTAGGGAGCACCTAGGGCTATAGAGGAAGCTACATACCAAATTTCATTCCAATCCGTTTGCTGTTTTTTTTCTAGTAACTTTGAACCCCCCCCCCTTAAATTATTTCGTATTGTTTTAGGGGTTGTTGTTACATTTTCACCCCTTAGCAGCACACTGAAAAATACAAATATGGTTTACTTTTTATATATATCTTTTAAGAAATGAATGTACCAATTTCCAGCTCTCTAGCTTTATGGGAAGTATAACAATTAATTTGTATTGTTTCAGGGGTTGTTATTACAATTTCACCCCTTAGCAGCACAGTGTAAAATTCAAATATAGTTTACATTTTATATGTACCTTGTAAGAAATAAATGTACCAAATTCTATCTTTCCAGTCTTAATGGATGTATAATAATAAATATTTATTGTTTTAGCGGGGTTGTTTCAACCCTTAAATCAAAATGATTTATAGCCTATGTCTCATTCCAGGTCATGATCTATATGTGTGCCAAATGTCATTCAAATCCATCCAGTACCATTCAGTCAAACAAACAAACATACAAACTTTCATATATATAATATTAGTAGGATTCAGATAACTCATCAATAATGTAAATACTCTTCAACAGAATAAAAACTTTTTTTAAAAAGATAATTTATAACTTGTTTTTAAAATTATATTTTATTAATTTAAAAAAAACAATTTATTAAAGTTTTATTCTCATGTACGATGGTGTATTTTCAAAATTATTATTATAATATGTTGACAGTACTTTTACCAATATTCTGATAATTTTCATTTGCATTTTGAAAATAATGTTGTGATTAATGTTTTATGGGTATGTTATACATTAATTTATTAGCCGGAAAAATTCAAATTATATTATATATACTTAAAATATTATAGCTACAAACAAATGGAAACTCGTTGCCTTGGACAAGGAAGAGAGAAATTGTGTATTTCCCTAGTAGCAGCTGAGCCAACGCTTTCATTCTCTCTGAGTGTCATTCTCTGTTTCTCTCTAGCACAGGCACGGCGGCGACAGTGGCGCTTCCGCTACCTAGTGAACGCCGTGGCAACCTCGTCAAATTCAAATAAAACTGGGCTGAATTTTTTAACATGGGGATTGCGCTTCTTATAGTTTCTGTATTCATTGTAATATAACAGCTGATTTTACCCATCATATGTAATACTTAAACGAAACCTAGCGTGGATTATACTTTATGGTTATGTTAACCACTTCAATCAGTAATATAAGTCTTGTGAAGTTGATTTTTTAAACATTTGTTCAAGAACTAATCCGTTATAAGATTTGATTTGAGGTTATAAAATGAATATAAATACAATCTTTTATTATCAATATATTCATTTATACAAATTTAAAGAAAAGGTATTCATTCGTTTAACTTCGGAAACATTCGTACTTCTTCGTAGGGTCTATAACGTAATATATAAACGTATTCTATTATTAATTTCGTCATTATAATATTAATAACTTCTAAATCAATTGGTATATCAATGTGAAATAAATAAACGGTACCAGAAACTGGCACATACTTTCTCACAAACATATTTAAATTATTAACACTAAGGACGCATATGTGAGCTTGACACTGAACACTATGTGAAGCGGAAGACGCACAGTGTATTGCACGCCAACCCCCGTATTGGGAGTATTTTCATACACAGTGCGTTAATTTTAAGCCTATGTGCTGTGGACGCACATTTGCGTCCGCTTTCAAATATTAGTGATTATTACGTAAGAAAGGTACAAAAATAAAAGTAATTGCTACTCTTTTAGGCAATAAATATAAAAAATAAAAGGTCAACTCCTAGCAAAGAAAATACGAAATTTGCGTAGAAGTGAACGTGTTATAGGATTATGTTCCTACTAAAAGACTGCTATCAAAACTACGCCAAGTTTGAAACGTAATTTAGGAATATATGCTTTGCCCAAAAATGAAATGTTATTATAACAAAGTGTAGAGAATAAATCAAAGAATTGAACTGTATACTTGTAAATTATCTTTTCATAAAAGTGTTTAACTTAGAATTATTTGAATAACAAAAGTGAGAACAAATATAGAAACATCTCGTCCATACAAGCAATACAACAAGCTCGCGACAAACTCCTATGTCTGCTCATATTATAAAAGTCTGTTAGGTTTGAAATTCAAACGTCGGATGAGAACGTAATAACAGTCACTTTCCCACGGCCCTACACAACAAACTGTTCAAACAAAACATATTTCGTTTACAGGAAATGTTAGCTTGAAGCATTATCTTTACAAAGATATCAAAATATGTCTAAAAATAGTTTATGGTCACACAGATATCACGTGTAATAAGTAAGGCGGTTTATTGGTTGGAAAACTGACCAATTGCAAGGGTCTACCAAACGCCCCACAACTTTAGAACTATTTGCCCGATTTTTGATTGGATGGCAGTTTTAGAGAGGAGAAATTGTGATGAATCCAACGGTATGTAGGTTTAACTAAGAAATCCTACTGGGCGGGCTGTAGAGGGGGGGGACATAGGAACTGGAAATTAAAGGTAATTTCGGCGTATTTCATTCGCGTGTAGTGATGTAAAACGCCCGGGCGTTTAAATTTCGGGGCAAATGCCCAGGTCATATGCCCAAATAAACGACCAAAATCCATAAGCGCCCGGGCGTTTATCCAGTTAAAGGCTAATAAACCTAATTAATGGAAATTAATTTGAAGACCACTCTTCTAAATAACTTTTTAAACCTCTTATTATACATATTTACATAAAAGCCTATATTAAAATAAATAATTACTTGTATAATATGTTATTATGCCTCCACAATCATCCATCTTTTTCATATGTAACTACAACCTTAATTCTTGACTATTCTACCTACCTCAAGTGAAAAGTTAGTTGTTTTGGTTGTTTTTTGGTAAAAATTGGTAGGCCTAAGTAAAAACATGAATGATTGTACAACAAACATAATTATATATGTTTTTTTTAAAACCAGTGTTGGACCATATAAAAGCAAAATGAAAATAATTATTTTATAAGTGCCTTTTCATGCTATTGAAATACAAAGCTGTTAAAAAGCACTTTTTTATTAACAAAACCTTAATACTTAACTATAAATTCAATTATTCATTGATTCATTATAAATTTACCTTATACACACATTTATGACTTCCAGAGTAGAAACCTGCTTAAGTAGCAGTTAGTAAATTAGATATTATTTAACAATTTTGCAATAAAATGTTTATTCAAAACACGACATTGAAAATATTACGACTTTTAGGGGTTTATTTTAATGGTTTAAGTTGTTTGTCAACTTATCTCTTGATAATGACCTCCTCCCTTAAAATGTTAATTTTAAGAACACAACTAAGCACTGAAGGCAGTTAAAGATTAAAAACATGAACTATAATAATTAAAACATGAAATATAATAGTTGAAACTGCCTTAAACTAATTTTTTTATAAACGCCCAGTTTTTAGGCGCTTAAGGGTCGGCTCTAGTAAAACAGAAAGCAACCTGCGACTCCAGCATAGCGGCGGTAGGTTACGCGGACATTGCTCATCCTAAATCCATTTAAAACCCGAAATTGTTCAAATAGCGTTTTTTTAAAAATACCAAACTCTTGGGGACAAAATTCTTCAACCGAATGGCTTGATAATTTTTCGCTATAATTAATAGTTACATCGTAAAAAAATATTTAAAGTCACCCTATAGCGGCGGTAGGTTACACGGACATTGCTCAGCCTAAATCCATTTAAAACCCGCAATTGTTCAAATAGCGTTTTCAAAAAAATACCAAACTCTTGGGGACGAAATTCTTCATGCAAATGGCTTGGTACTTTTTCGCTATAAATAATAGTGACAACATAAAAAAATATTAAAAATCAATTTTTTAAATTGTTAATAAATATTAAACAAAACGTTTTTCTTAATTTTGGAAAAGCCATTTGCATGCGTATTGGCCATAGCTTTAAAATGACATATCGTTCATAATTATGCGATCAAAAATAAAATAAAAATATGGATTTTAATTTAACATTGGTCTTATGGAGTGTCAACCAACATGGCCGACAGCTAGAGCCGACCCTTAAAATCGCTTTGGGCAAATGCCCGGGCATTTTTAAACGACCAGCCCACTGGGCATATGCCCGGCCCACATCACTATTCGCGTGACTTTGGCTTTAAGAAAACTCAAAAACTGAAACGATGATTACGTATGTAAATATACGTTTTTAGAAAAAACTTGTGAATACAAAAATTAGAGTTTAAATCATTTCCTTTCCAACGGTCTTGTTTTATTGCGATTAGATGATTTTTAGTGGGTCAAATATTCGATACAACCACGCGTTACAAATGTGTTGACCAGTTCTTCTAGGGTTAACTGTTTTCGCTGTTTGTACCTCTCGATTGTGGGTTCAAAATATAAAACAAAATCAGTGCAGTTTAATTGAATTCAAAAGAAACGGAGTGCACAATATTCCTGTGCATTAAACTTGTTATTAGTAGGTCGTAGTCCTAAGTTCTGTGTTATTCCATACGGGCTGAATGAGTCATCAGGTCCAGCGATTGCGAGCACATGTTAAATGTAGCGTTAACTACACGAGATGAGAGTTAATGGAATGACCTTTAGACCTTGTCTTGAAGCAAGTAGATAGCATTAGTGTAATGTAACGAAATCTTTATAGCTTCATCATATCTGTACTCGGGGCTCCTTCGTTCCAAAAGTTTTCAGTTCGAAATTCGTCGTTCCTTTTTAAATTTTCGTTTGAGACCAGAGGGTTCGCTGCTCACCGGCTACCGTGGTGAATCAAATGCAAACATATCATTGCATACGCTCACAGTACTTTCACGGAAATAACTATTGATTAGGGCAGAGGCGCTTGGTTGTCTGGATAGGCGGTGACTTCCTGACGCTTGCGCAGTAGGGACAAAAAGCAGGGTCCTAAAATGCGAATCCACACAGGCTCGATTCCAACTGTTAGTAGTGTAATGAATTAGTAGCCTATACCATTGTATTTGGATAACCTAATAGAACTCCGATCCAATGCAGTATTTCGTTCCACTGAAAATTCGACGAAAGTGGCGCTATCTATTGGGCAAACTTCGGAAGCTGTTTGAAACACCAATGCTACCGATGATTTCTCCCTAGCGCTACCTCGCGGCGCGATCATGCACTATTTTCGCGACAACCTTTTTTCCGGCACACAGCCCCCGTAAGCATGCATGATCTATTTTATTATTCATGATCCATGTCTATGCTGTATTACGTTTCAAACCTGATAAATGGGGGTTTTCCGTGCGTGCATGACACTTCTCGCTCGAAGCGGGTCTGAGTGCGGGATTTTCATGCAAGCACGACAAAACTTACCGGACGCGTTACGTACGATGCTTTTCCTTGCACTACACCGACAAAGTAAGATACTTTCAATCATAAAATCTTTTTATATATAAAAAAAACAAAAAAACAATTAAAGTTGTTTTTCTGTTAATTTTCCATTGACAAAATTGGTTGTATTCAATTTCAATACTTGTATTTGATTTTCTTGACAGCAAATTCGCACTTATTTCTTGCGAATATTTTTAAATATTACAGTATCCGGTATATCAGGGTCATTATATTCATCACCGAGATCCATTTATGGACATTTTTAGAATCCAAAAGATGCATAAACCACTGTGTTTACGCTTTAGACTTTAGAGCTAACCTCTCATACTTAAAATGTATTATTGTTAAAATCAGCTGTTGACGTAAAACAAATACGTTAATTTTATTTTTTTAAATCAGCTGTTGCACAGAAAATTTACGTTGTAGTACACGGAGAAAACAAGGACTTACTACTTGTCTTTGAACAGATATGGAAAACAGTTGTTTTCGATGTAGTAATAATATTTCCCTACAACTACTACTTTAAGAGGTCCTTTCTGCTTCACTAATAGGGTTGAAAGCAGGGGTGCCCAGAAGGGGGTGGTATGGCGCTCAGAGCGCCGTCAAAACAAATTTTAGGTGGGATTTATAATTTTGGGGGGATTTTTGAAACTATAAAATAAATGAGACAATTTGTGAATCACAATTGAAATTTCGTGTATGTACAGTAGGATGACAATAATACATTAATATTATTGGCAAATGTATTGCTATTGTAGTATACAGTACAGTAAATAATCTACCTATTTATAACTAAGATATTTTTTGTTCATTGTCGGTATAATTCTCTCGGTTTCGGTAGAATCTTGGTGTGGTGATGCCCAACCCCCTTCCCATCTCCTGCCGCCGCACGAACTTAAAAATTCCTATTGCTTCGGTCAAGGTTCCAAAATAAACACAGTTGTGTGACTTATCACTGCTCCTTCCCTCCCTCCAACCCCACCTGCTGATCAGCTGTTCCATTTCCATCACAGAGTAGTGTCCTGTTGTCAGTCAGTTCAGCTTCAGTGCAGTGTGCAGTAGATAAGATTACTTTGACTTAAATAATGCCTCGAGCGTTGAAAAGAGCGGTCAAATACAAATGTTAAGAAGTGTTATGTAACACAGTGCACCGCAACGACAAGTGGTTGGCGCATTGCAAAAAGAAACATCTAATAAGTTTAAAAACGAGTTTAAAAAAAAAAGAATTGGAAACTTTCAGTAGTCTTTACAAAGTAGCATAAGAAGTAGACATTTCAGACATCCTTCATAAACGTGATAATTCATCAGACGGTGAGATGTCATCAAGCCATGAAGAAGAGACAGTCCAAAATGAAAGAATTTCAAGCAAAAAGAAATGTGAAAATGAGAGGGTGGCAGACCAGTGGATGAAACAAGGTTTTATTCGGCCTTACAATGATTCAATATCATCATTCCCAAATTTAACTGTAATGTACAGAATTCTTCTTTCTTTAGCAGTCACTAGCTGTTCTGTCGAGAGAACCATGAGTAGACTGAAAATTGTAAAAAAATCGACTTCGCAGCAGTATGAGTGACAAGTGGTTATATAGTCTACTAATTCTAGCCTCTGAAAAAGACATTTTCAAAGGTATTGCAAATGATATCATAATTAACCAATTTGCATTAGCAATATCAAGAAGGATACGGCACTACTTTATTTTATAAATCATTCAACGAATCACAGAAGTTAGAGAAAGTAAATGCTAAATTTAAAGAAAACTGTACAAACAATTTCGTGTTTTACTTTTAAATTTCTAAGAAATAGCCAATGAATCAACAAAAATGTTGATTTTGGTCGCTAAGATCTTCAACTTTGCTAACTTATACAGTTATATTTTATCATTTTCATTGTTAATAACACCCTGTACTGTAGTATAATTCGTTGTTACAATAAACTATTTCTTACACCATTATATATTTTTTATTTAAACACTACAAAATCTCTGATTCCTGATTGGATTAGTATTGTAGATATGTATAGTGCGCTAGGTTCAGGTCATTCATTGTCACAACACAAGAGCTACTAAGGTTAAGGTTTATTGTTTATAAGGGGAGGGGGTATCTACATTTGGGGGGGTATTAGCGCCATGCAGCTTGGGGGGGTGGGCACCCCTGGTTGAAAGAACAACTTATCATCCTGGAAATTAAACGTATCAATATAAAAAGCATTGAGTTTACTTTATCTCCCGATTACATGACAGTTCCCCACACCGACACTTCCACACACTGCCCAAAATACTGACACTTCCCCACAGCCCTTGGACGTGGCTACCTGTTTAATGACTCAGAAATAATCTCGACTGACAATTCCCCCCCCCCCCTAACCTATGGCAACAGAAATGCAAGAATAATAAAGAAACACCTAAAAGGTACTAACCTATAGTATTTAGTCATAGTATGTTTACCTGTATTCAACATTTAATACTAGAATGTAAAACAACGTAGTTGTCTGCAAAAATATTAGGATAGGGTCGAATAGTAAACTTACGCCAACACCCTGTAACCTGCAATGCTAACTGGCAAAAGTATAGGCCTACATTAACACTCCAGCGGTTATTGTCCGCGAGAGGAAAGAAGTCCTCTGAGCCAGGACAGTATGCAGCAGTGTTTGTATGTTACCGCACGGCATTTGCAGGCGCTCCGCGTTGTCCAAACCTTTCGCGCCCCGTAGTTTTGTTTCTGCTAATGTGGAATCCCTGTAGAACAGCCGTTAAGTACAGGGCTATGTACCAAATTTTGTCCAAATCGGACGTAAAATGCGTCCGTTAGAGTGCGCACACAGACATACATAAAAAGAAATAATCGATTAAATTCCCAAACAAAATTTTGTTAAAAATTTTCTCTCTTATAACAAAAGAATTAAATTTTGTTCTGAGGTCTTCAGTTTAAAAATGTAAAACGAAACTATTTAAGCTTTTCTATATAGAATACTTGGGCTAGACCAGTCCGCCACGGAAAGCTATGTTTTATTTTTGTCATCAATAATTGTATTACTCTAGGTTTAAATTTGATTATAATTATTTGTATAATATACAATATACTAATGTGTTAGCATACTTTTAATTTGATTCTCTGGAACATTTCTTAAAAATAAATACGAAATTGAACAAAATGTGTCACATTATTGAAAATAATTGTATTTATTACAACGAACCACCAAAACTTGAATGACATACTGCAGTTTAATAAAATATGTGTAATACTTATAAAATAAAACACATAAAAGTTATAAATACTTACACATAATGAGTAGCTTATATGCAGATATGCACATGACATAATAATTACTATTGACATAAAATATTTTTTAAAAAATCTGCTTTATATTAATTTTCCTTCCCTAGGCCTTAGGGAATGGTTAATTTAATAGTCGAATTTAAACAATTGAACTATTTAAATTTAAATTAACACTGTGCAATTTAACTTAGTCTACAAGTTTAACTTAAAATTATGTTTTATTTTTTATTTTTGTCATCAATAATTTTATTACTCTAGGTTTAAATTTGATTATAATTATTTGTATAATATTATATATTTATATATATCTAATTATTCTGAAAATTTTAAGTGCATTTTGCTAGTAAAGATTTTTTTAAATCCCATCTTGTATGTTTTGCTGTATTTGTGATTGTTTTGACTACGTGGGTTTTATACAATGTTATTAAATTAATTAATTATTCGTACAATAATTATTACAGTACAAACACTGTAATAATTTACGAATTTTACATGTACTTTATTGCTATTTAATACAGTAGTTATTCTTTTTTTAGAGACCGCTAATAATCAAAACCGCGAATACCAAGCCCGCGAATGTCGAGGGATTTACTGTATATCAGTTGTTTTAGTAGGCCTATCAACAAGCTTTTGCTAGTTTTGTATATAAATTTAAAATGGTTTACAATTTAATATTGTATAGTAATTTAAGAACTTGTAAACACTATGTACATAAGTGTAAATATAATCTTACTTGTAAATACAATAACGGGTTTTCTTACTGCCTAACTGTACAAAATTTTACAGTAAAAACTTTCTTTCTTAATAACAAACTTTTTTATAGTAATCCTATACTGTAATAAAGCTAGTTTTTAAAACTGGAAGGCTTATCAAACCTTAATGGTTTTCTCAACACTATTAACACAATTAAATAGCTACAATAAAGTAAAACCTCAATCGGCTATTTTACATGTTTTGCCACAGTGAATGTGGCCGCAGAATGCCGTGTGCAACGTAAGCTTAGCGCCGACTCAGATAAGCGCCTGCAATTTTTTGAATAGGCAAGAGCTCAGGGGACTTCTTTCCTCTCGAGGACAATAACGAACTTAGGCTAGTTCCTTGGGGGAGTGGGGGGGATGTGTGTGGAAATGTCAGTCGAGATTATTTCTGAGTCATCAAACGGGTAGCCGCGTCCAAGGGCTGTGGGGAAATATCGGTATTTTTTGCAGTGTGTGGAAGTGTCAGTGTGGGGAACTGTCGGACAACTGTCGCCCGCCTGTAGTCGGGCTGTAAAATATATTCAATATGGGCTCTTTTCCACCCGCTAAATCATCCGTCAGAAAAACAGCTGCTGAAACAACAATGCATCAATGAATAATTTCTGTATCTGTGTATTCTTGGCATAACCTCAATTAATTGCTTTTGTCGATATGAATGTCCATGTTTTAATAAAGTTACTTCCACATTATTTCCAAACTATTTACTGTAGCTGTTATGGGTCTTTCGAGAAGGAAGTGTCTTATAGTCGCGGTAAAATTTCCTCATGGGGCAACAAAGTTATACTTTCCTTTCTTAAGACACAAATAACTATAAATGTCTAAATGAAATTATTTCGATTAAAATAGAACAGGAGTCATAACAAAGGTTAAACGGAACCAACATGACTTTACTTTTAAATACAATCCTGAACTAAAATTTAGAAATAGAAATGGTTTTAAAGAATGAAAGTAGCTGTTAATGGAAAAACTATTAACCCTTTGTCTCCCGACATCCAATTTTTCATATGTTCCAAAAATCCTAACCAGTATCTGTTAGGCCTATGTACCTGCATAAAATCCCAGGCTTAATTCAGCAAATTTTCACAGTTTCGCAAAAATAAATATATTAAATTCAATTACTAATCAATTTTAATGATATTTTTTTTATTTTTTTTTGAATTATATGTTCTATAAGGTAGTACCTTTTAAAAATGAGTGTAAATTAATGTTAGATATGAAATTTTTTTAATTGTTACTTGGGAAAAAAAAAATTAATTTTGTTTACTTTATTCTTGAAAATGACGCAATAACAAAATAGCCTATCTAGAACAATTTTGTCCACATAACATAATTTTACACTTAAAAATGAACAAAAATCTTAAATTTCATTACATTATATTGAAAAATGAGAGAGTTATTAAGCTTTTTTGTAAATTAGGCTAGCTACTAGTTCTGCGGTTAGTTGTACATGTACGTATACAGGGTGGTTTTTTTAAATGGGCCACCATTGGCATCTCGGAAACTATAAAAGTTACAACAATCTTTAAATGGGGGACCTTCCCTACTTTTCCCCTTACATTAAAAATACAATATTGACATTTCGAAAAACTCCGCCATTTTTCCAATATGGTGGCAATTTTATTTTTTCAAATGGAAACCCCTATTTTTATGTTGAATTTCGATTGAGGACACAAATTTAAGACATTTTTATTCTTTTGTATTTTTTCCTAATCCCAACCGTTTATGAGCTACAGCCTCTCAAAAATTGTCTATTTTATGTGATTTTTTTAATTGGGCCACCATTGGGATCTCAAAAAGTATTAATTTTACAGCAAACTTTAAATGGGGAACCTTTCCTTGTTTTTTGGGAAATTAAAAAATATGTAGTTAAAGTATTTGTAAATGGCCGCCATTTTCCAATATGGCGGTCAACTTTGAAATTTCTTATGGAAGCCCCTATTTTTTATGACGGATTTGGATTTAACATGCAATTTTAAGACGTTTTTATTCTTGGAGTTTTTTTTTATAAACTTAACCGTTTAGCCGCTAGGAGCGCTGAAAGTTTCAGAAACTCTTATTTCACCAATTATTAAAGAGGCATGTTTTAAAATTTGCAAACAATAAAATTTAACTCAAAGGGTAATATTTTGTACAATGGAAAGTTAAAAAGCTGATGTAATTTCACAAATACTTAATTTTATAAAAAAAATGTACTTAAATTAAATTACTGTTAAAAAATCACCTCTCCTACCCCACCCTACAAGTCACAGTGAATCTGTTTAATAATTTAAATATGTTTGTGAGAAAGTGTATGTGCCAGTTCCTGCTACCGTTTATTTAACAGTAATTTAAGTACGTTTTTTGTATAAAATAAAGTATTTGTGAAATTGACACAGCTTTTTAACATTCCACTGTACAAAATATTGCTCTTTCAGTTAAATTTTATTGTTTGCAAATGGTAAAACATGCCTCTTTAATAATTGTTGAAATAAGAGTTTCTGAAACTTTCAGCGCTCCTAGCGGCTAAACGGTTAAGTTTATAAAAAAAACACCAAGAATAAAAACGTCTTAAATTGCATGTTAAATCCAAATCCGTCATAAAAATAGGGGCTTCCATAAGAAATTTCAAAGTTGACCGCCATATTGGAAAATGGCGGCCATTTACAAATACTTTAACTACATATTTTTTAATTTCCCAAAAAACAAGGAAAGGTCCCCCATTTAAAGATTGTTGTAACTTTTATAGTTTCTGAGATGCCAATGGTGGCCCATTTAAAAAAATCACCCTGTATAGTCATAAGAATATACACGTCACTAACAAGTGAATGTAGGCCTACTCGCTTCATAATCACAATTCACAATAAAAATAACTAAAAATTCAAAAACAATCACATACTACAACATAATATATAGGCCATAATCAAAGACAACACACAAATAAAGTTATTTACCATCTGACAGATGACAAAAGTACAGCCACGTATATCACAATTATCTTCGTTGTAGTGAACATAGAGGTAAATAGAACAGTTCTTTCTGATTCCAATAAACATAGATTTACTAATGATTGTATTTTTATATGATTTTTTTTCTGAACGTCCGAAAATTCGGACGTCAGGATTCAACGCACTTACACGCGACGTCCGAAAATTCGGACGTCGGGATTCAACGGACATACACGCAACGTCCGAAAAATCGGACGTCGGGAGCCAAAGGGTTTAAGAAATAGGCTACATGTAAGTTTAGAGGTGTTGGAGAAAACGTCTTGTTAGCGTACCAACACTAAACATATTTAATCGGCTAAGCTATGTATTTTAACTTATACAGGGTGATTCAGTAAAGCGTAGCGGTCTATGCAGATTCAGATTCTACATGCAAAAATAAGTCGAAAATGTAGTATAACATTTTTTCGATTTCGGCTTAGTTTAGCCATTTTGTTTTTTTACAAAAACTCACTGTAACTTTGGAAATAGATAAGATATAAAGTTCAAATTTGGAATATACATTTTATATGTTACGATTAACAAGTATACCAAACACAAAGAATTTATTTTTATAATTTTCAAAATGGCGGCCGTTACAAATATTTAACGTGGAATATCTTGAAAACCGTTAACTTTACAAAAATTTACAAGAGACAAAACATTTTTATTTTTTAACGACAGACACAATGCCTTTTTTGTAGTTTCAGTAGGTCAAAGGATAACCGAGTTATCGACAAAAACCTAAAAACATAATTTCTTGGTAATAGTCTACAACAGCCAAAACTAGCCTAAAATCATAATTTTTTTAAATTTAACAAATTTGTTAGTTATTTTTGAAGCGGGCTATGCAGATTTAGATTCTACATGCAAAAATAAATCGAAAATGTAGTATAAAATATTAGTTTTTTTTAATAATCAATAACTCAAAAGCCCTTGGAGATATTTTGATGAAACTTGGTATACAATTTAACTCTATAGCTATATAAACATTTTCCAAAAATATCTTTAAAATGGAGGCCATTTAAAAATTGTATAAATCAAATTCCATGAAAACCAGCTACTGAAACAAAATTTTACTAGACACTAAATTTGAAGCCCTTATCATTTCTGTTGAAGCTCTTTTTTAAATTGCTTTTAAACTGTACCTAGTTAAATCATTAATTATAGTTGTAAACCAATGCTAACAATTAAAGTGTCTTTCAATTTGTAATAAAGCATAAATAAAATTGAACAATTTGGAGTTTTTCTAGTGCCTAATTTTAATGGAATTTTTCTTTGAAATTGTTAAATTGCCGCCATATTGATATTTATTAACCAATTTTTGCAATTAAAGTGTCATTCGATTTCAAATGAGAAGGGCTTCAAATTTAGTATCTATTAAAGTTTTGTTTTAGTAGCTGGTTTTCATGGAATTTGAATTTAAAAATTTTAAATGGCCGCCATTTTGAAATTTGATGAGTCTGATCAAAGATATTTTTGGAAAATGTTTATAACTATAGAGTTAAAGTGTATACCAAGTTCCATAAAAACATCTTTAAGGGCTTTTGAGTTATTGATTTTGTTTAATACAAAATGGCGGATTACGGCTAAACTAAGCCGAAATCGAAAAAATGTTATACTACATTTTCGATTTATTTTTGCATATAGAATCTGAATCTGCATAGCCCGCTATAAAAATAACTAAACAATTTGTTAAATTTTAAAAAAATATGATTTTAGGCTAATTTTGGTTGTTGTAGACAATTACCAAGAAATTATGTTTTTAGTTTTTTGTCAATAACTCGGTTATCCTTTGACCTACTGAAACTACAAAAAGAGCATTGTGTCTGTCGTTAAAAAGTAAAAATATTTTGTCTCTTGTAAATTTTTTGTTGGTAAAGTTAACGGTTTTCAAGATATTCTACGTTAAAAATTTGTAACGGCCGCCATTTTGAAAATTATAAAAATAAATTCTTTGGGTTTGGTACACTTGTTTATCGTAACTTATAAAATGCTTATTCCAAATTTGAACGCGATATCTTATCTATTTCCAGAGTTACAGTGAGTTTTTGAAAAAAAAAACAAAATGGCGGATTACGGCTAAACTAAGACGAAATCGAAAAAATGTTATACTACATTTTCGACTTATTTTTGCATGTAGAATCTGAATTTGCATAGCCCGCTACGCTTTACTGAATCACCCTGTATAATAGGCAGTGAGTGCGAAGGTTTCACATAATTTTACTTTCTACTTTATACGCAGACATTGCAGCTATGGTTGTTTTATCCCATAATAGGTA